>CAFUXE010001954.1:19183-39998 GCA_903364295.1 Serranus cabrilla | reverse complement strand
CACTTTGCGCGGACATGTAGGCATCAAAAGCGGAAGTGGCTTAAACGAAGCATCGAGTCAGAGAATTTTGCCTCGACGCATTTTAGTAATCGAATTACTCGAATAACTCGAGGAATCGTTTCAGCCCTACTAAAAACACCTTTCCACACAGAGCACAAAAAACAAATAATACAAAATATTTGCTGATAATTTTTACACACTCACAATGCTGCAGAGATAGGTCTGGTTATTAAAGACTATGACAGCCTGTAATGCCTCCACAGCCTGGGGGATTTCTCAAGGAAACACGTTTTATAGCAGATGCGTCGACTTGAGTCTAATGACTTGAACTCGAGTCCGTCTTGAGTCACTAATTTGACTACTTTAGACTCAATTTAACAAACTGAAAAGACTTGCAAATCAACCTGGACTTTAACATCAATGACTTGTGTCTTCACTAAGACTTTTAACTTCAAAATACTTGATACCTTTCCCAAAGCCCAAAGATGAAAACGTATGTTATTTAAAAAGTGTGCTATGTGTCACTTAATTACCCATTATTTCTTGAGTCAGCATCCACTCAAGTTGCATAGGAGAACCATTAAAATTGAATAATAACATTTTTTAAAGCTTCCTTTAAAGTAAACAAAACTACCGGTAATGAATATTTAATATGCTGTTAAAATGTTATTACAGTCGAGGAAGAGCACATTATGACAAGTTTACTACTTGACTCTGGACTTGTTTCTCTCAACTTGAGATTAGAGGGAAAAGACTTGAGTCCTATTTGTGGATTGCAACACAAGGACTTGATCCCACTTGGTTTTACAGTATGACTTTCACAAAGGCTACATGTATTGTAGTAATAATGTCCATGGCACAACATTGGCCATTTTTCTACGTTGCCTTGACAACAAAGTAAGTTTAGCTCCGTTTTATAGGCTATTCACCATCACACAGTTCCACTGCTATACTTCCCCAGATCAATCTCTATGATCATTAATTCCTTTCAGACTGAGTTTCCCCTATAGTGCCGCAACGAGCTGTGCCGGCATTTCACCTGAGGATATTCATACTGATTCCACAACAGCGTAATTTTGGCGTGCATTCACATCACTGGTGTACAGTAGCACAGTACAGTATGTATGTGCAGCAGCAGTATGGGTACAATAAGCAGCAACAGTATGTGTACCATAAACAACAGCAGCGGCAAGTGCATTCAAAACAATGATGGCGGTAGAAAGTTGTTCTGCATTTTGCTTAACAAGGTTTCGATTACTGTTGCTGGCTCTGCTGGTGCACAAATATCTCACCTCGAAACCCAAATATCACCAAATGGATCAATCAATATCATCGATGTGCATATTGTTGTGTGCTGATATGAACAGAATAATGACATTCACATCCAAGATAATCTATTGATCCCTGGAGCAAAAGTCATTAATTTATTGGTTGGCTTTTTTTAGTTGACATCCAAAATTTGAAGAAACAACACAGCATTTGTGAAAGGTTCTGATTAAGTATTAATGAGATAGATGGGCTCAAATTTTGAAATTGACGGTGCGATTTATTCACATGAATTATTTGTGTTTGGTCTGGAAAGACCTCAGCAGAGTAAAAATTGGTGTGATGTTGTTTGTCCATCATGTTCATAACACTTTCCAAAATTCTGTGTATCCCAAAGCAAGTTGTAGCAACTTAGTTTACTTCCATCATCCGCTGATGGATTCTGACGTCACTCAGCTGCAGAACTAGAGAGTTCTGGCTGAAATAAGTTTGGTTATATTCATGCTGCCTGGGGCCTCACTACAAATCAGTCTATTACTGGTGTTTAGAAATGCATTTCAGGACAGACATTATTGATTACTCCACTTTTTAGAACCGTCAAAGTCAAAGCAGGTATGCATGAGCCAGAGTCCACTGCTTAGAAAATGCAACAAAGACGGTTAGCTGTTGTGGGCAGTGCTGCCAGCTGGCTAGCTGCTAGCCCAGCCAGCAGCGGCAGCAGCATTGTTCGGTACGTTTGAGACAGAGCTGCTGGGAGCTGATGAGTAGAGTTGACGTGTTTGAGCCGCAGTTTCCCTCCAGCCCAAACTGATACCTTGTCAATAAGCTGCAGTGAGATTTACAACAGTGTGGGAAACTTTTGCTGGATTTTATGCAACAACTAAGAGCTTTCAGTTTGTTCAAAGATAAGCCGAAAAGTACCACAATTGCCAACAGGAACAAAGAAGCAGCTGATTACTAAGTGGTTCGATTGCTATCTTGACTGCAGTGGGCTCAGACACAGTGCTGGTTTAACTCTAGCTAATGTACAATAACAATCACAGCTCTGCCACAGTTCAGGCTGCTCAGAGGCTTCACCATCAAACACCACATACTTATCTGCGCTGCTTATCTGAGACAAACTTCCTTAGCAATTTCTTTGTCAATATATTCTTTGTCAAGGTGGTGTTAGCTTGAATAGACTAAACCGACCATAAACAAAGACTAGACATCCAAATGTTGCTTTTAAGAGACAGTCCAGTGGTTTAGTACTTCACTTCCAAAAATTGAGTAGAAAGATTAAAGGAAAATGTGACTCAACTGGTTGCAAACAATAGAATGACCCTGCTTCTCACTTGTTACCTTAGTATATATTTGCTATGCTATCAATCGCTAGCATTCTTCAATTCAGCACAATGTTGTGATAAAGCAGGGTGTGCTTTGGGGCATGGCTACCCTGTGATTGACAGGTTGCTACCACAGCACACGGTGTGTTTTCATCTCAGAACTTTGACCTTTTCACAGTGTTTTCAGTTCATGAAATTTAATTGGAACATTTTGGTCCCCTAAATCTATCTTGTTCAGTGGTCTGCTGTACTACAACCCTGATTCCAAGCAAAATAGGGATGCTGTGTAAACGTAAATAAGAATAGAATGTGTCAAATTCAGTATTCAAAGTGTAAATTTACTTAAAACAAAAGTTTATCAGTTTGAACATAAAAAAAAACTTCTTTGTACAGTTTTCGATTGAATATATGTCAAAAAGGGTTAGCAAATTTAGTGCGTTATTTGAATTATGTTTTAGACAACGTCCCAACTTTTTGAGAACCTGGGTTGTAAAAGATAAATGCAGCCAAAATCCCAAACTTGAGGCTGCTAAATCATAATCCACAAACTAATGGGTGATGTCAACTTCTTTAATAGTCTATTGTCTCAAGCAAAAGCTGTGATAATGCTATTGACATCTGAGGTTATTTTTACAACATCGGAAAGCCCCCTCCAAAGACACAGAATACATTATAAATCTGGCTGAAGGTTAAACTGATTGTCATCCCTTTAAGGCATGTGGTAATGAGAAATTTTCTTACTCCAAATGTTTTCAACTCCTTGTACAACAATATCTTGAAATAGTGCAGATCAGCCGACCAGACTCAATGGACTTTTTCTAATGTGGAAACGCAGCCAACATTCTAAAGATCAGCAGTTACTTAGCTACAGCTGCTACTGCAGACTGTGGTGTCAAAAGTCGTGTGATGAATGCCTTAACCGACCTGTGAAGCCTTGTCGGTATGGAATTGAGCCTGAGCCCTCTCCTCCTCCAGCTCCTTCTGCAGTCTCCTGCACTTTGCCCTCCACTGGCGCACAGCCTCTTGGGCCCTGGTCTTCAATTCATCTCTGCTCCTCGTGCTCTCCTGGAGTATTGCCTCCGTCTCCCTCCTCTCTGCCTGCCCTCGGCTCTGAAAAGATTAATGAATGTATAAACAAAGTGTATATTCATGCTTTATAATGTGTAGCACGGTTTATAAACTATGGGGTGGATTTAAAAATATCTTACTCAGAAGGATCCCATTATTGCTGCGTTTACAGCTTCTTTATTTCGTAATTTTGTGAACTTATGACACAGAATGAGGCATTATACACAGCATGCCTCCAATTTAAATTACCACTAGAACAAGCACCCCTTTGTTTTGAGTCCTTGATTTACATAACCTATCTGCTGATGAATCACACAGCAACGCAATAACCAATATAAAAATACCTGCAACTCCCTCAATTGCTCCAGCATCCGTAGCTGCTGTTGCTCCCGCCGCGCCAGGTCTGACGACAATTCCTGATATATAGAAAAGAGAAAGGTCAAGGACGTGTGTGTTTGTGTGACTACACCTAATGGCAGGAAGAAGACAGAAAGGCAGACATAGACGCGTGCAGGATTGAGTTTAGGGCAACAGAAGATAAAATAAGAAAAAAATAAGAAAAAAAGCTATGAGAGATATAAGAAAAGATCAACAGTAAAGGGCGTGTGTAGAGAGCAAAGAAGAGGACAAAAGGCAAAGACAGAAAGGTGGAAGAAGGTTGAGACTGTTTACATGCTGCCTACAATTGGATTATCTGCAAGACTGGTCTGAAAAGTAGTCTGAAAGGAGAGTTGCACTGGATTAACTTCATATCCACGAGTAAATCACAATCACTTTAAAGTTCTGAAGTCTTAAGTAAGGGCAGGTAAGGTTAGCCTGGCAAACACTTAGGTATTTATACTGAATAAGACTGCCAAGTTAGGAGTAATTAGTCATAGACTGATTAGTCATAGGCCTATTAGACTGTATATATATTCAGCCACTGAGAAATTGAATCTTCCACCCTATTCTGCTCATTATACTTCGTTTTTGCTCATTTACGGTTAAAATGAAACATTTCCAACGTCTATTTTGATCTAGACATAAAAACCATAAGAGACGCCCCAGGTGATACATGCAAACACCCACTTCATCTTTTAACACCTACTCTGCAATAGGGGAAGCGTGGGAGTTTAAACACATTTTCAGTGAAAGAAACATCAGAGATTAGAGGAATGTGCCAATGCTTTAAGTGCAGCTATTTCTACTAACATTTTATTGATACCCACCATAGCCCTGAATACCACTGCTTAGCAAGGGAATTTAGGTTTTTATTTAATTTTTTTACTACATTTTTGTATGTCTTGTTACAGTGATGGAAGTGACACATCGTACCAGTTTGAGAAGGATAAATGACTGCTGGTTGACTTGTGATCTCCTATTCCAACTGTCACTTCATTTGACGATTTTAAGAGGATCAAGTGGCAGGGAGTTGGCGGAGGATGCGACCACGGATGAGAGGCACCCGACAAACTGAAATAACCCTGCTCAGGGTGGAGACGCTGACACGAGCAAAGTCAAAAGCATGCTTCTGTTGTGTTCATTTGCACTCCAGCTGAGAAATCCTCAGTGTATTTATTCTTTAGGGTATACTGCACAGACACACATAGATGACTACAGAATGACAATGCAATGTTTTCTCTGAACCACAGGTGTAATAAGCCCCTTCTTCTCATAGACTGTATATGGGCAATTGGATGAACCATCTATTAATCACCATCTACATCACAGACTGTATAAAATAATGGGTGTAAGTTTAAATTTTGGTCATCACCATCTTAGTTTATTGCTGTCGCCATACTGTTTTTTTGCAACCACACACTGCACATGTGCAGAACAGACTAGGAGCCAGAATGATACAGTGTCATCATCTAGCTTGCTTAAATGGCAAGGGGCAATCGTCATTCAAAATGAACAGCTGACTTCTTATAGGGTACATTAGTCAAACCCAGTGGTTCCCAAGAAGTGTGTCGTTTGATATGTGACAACCATACACTATTAATGCAGTACTCCACTATACAAAAACCTATAAATGAATGTTTAACTCGCTATATAATTAGTACTTTATGCGCTCTTATTTCCCAATACAGAGGCAAATTCTATGCTACCCTGAAATAATAAATTATTTTTAAAAAGTCAATCACAGATGTGTGTGGTTTGGGCACAAAAGTTTGAAAAACACTGGTCTTACCAAACACTCAAGATATTTTCAAGCTTAATGAATGTTACAATTAAATTTGATCAACTGAAGACACGCAGTGCGCTGTAGTAATTTTAATCTAAATGCATTTCTGTTGATATAATTGCTTTAACTTTAATTATTTTAATGTGTTTCTCTACGTTGATTTTTATTGCTATTATACTTTATATGTTTTATATGTTTTCCATGTTTGATGTACAGCACTTTGAATGCCTTGCTGTTGAATTGTGCTATACAACTAAACTTGCCTTGCCTTGCCAAGTAGACATTAAAGAAGACTTGAAACTAGTAATTGAGTACATAAACCAATGAGGAAAAGGTTCACAGTAAGAAGCAGGGCCTTTTTATCATATTATAAAACTGAACTTCTTTTAGCAACCAATAGAGTCGCCCTGCTGGTGATTAGAAAGAATGCAGGTTTAAGACACTTTTGCATTAGCTCTACTTTTCAGACACAGAGGCTATGTCTTCTTTTTTTAATACAGTCTATGGTAGTTTTATATAAATACAAATACACACACCTCCACCTGTATGCTGAGTTGAGCCCTCTCCTTCTCTTTGCGGTCCAGAGTCCTTTTCAGTTCTTCAACCTCACTGAGGACTGAGGCTGTGCGTAGCTGTGCTCGCAGCTCTGCCACTTCTTTTTCCAGGTCCGAACGATCTGTACACGTGTAGACAATAGGCACATAATGAGAGTGGTGCTGAACGGATTTTTACATGTAGAGACAAGAAGTGTAGAACGCAACGGGACAAGGAACTTGAGGTGGCAGATGGATTAGGGAGCACAAGATAGACAATGTATCTTCTATCTATCTACTGCTTCTTTTGAAGTTGTAGCATACCAAATCTAGATTGCCCTGCGTATGTTTGAATCACAGATTTTAGGGAAATGCACAGACATCTTCAATAGAGGAATGTGAAAACACCTCTCTAGTGACAAACTTGCAACAGATACAAGTCTGTGTAGTCAAGGTCAGACATTTGAGGGGACAAGAAAAACTCATTTCTGACTGGACTTTAAACAAATCTAATCTAAATCAGCAGAAAAATCATATTTGGTATTGGACTTCTATAGAACTTGAGACAATTTTACAAGACTGTCATTTTCAAACCTTCGCTGCCTTCTGAAGCCCCTTGATGCCCTAAAATCAATACCATTATAAAAAAGCAGTGGGGCACTGATGAGATTGTAAGATTTTCAATTCTATTCTTTAAGTTACTCACAATTTTCTTTCCTTTTCAACCCTAATGCCAGCTACTTCTGTGGTTACAGAGTTGGTGTAGCATTTTTTTTTGACCCGCCACTTTAACCTGCATCCAAATCCTCTCTGTCTTCCTGTTTATGCTCCGTTCCCTCACCTCCACTCCAGACTTAAATTCAGTACCTGGCCCTCGCTGTCCTCCTCTTCCCTCCTCCCTGTCAGTGTGGGTGCCATGTGGCTGAGCAATGGACTGAGAAGTCTCCAGCCGGGCCCTCTGAAGCTCACTCTTCTCCTTCCTTGTCCTCAGCAGCTCACCGCGCATGTCCTCCACCTGGGGATTATCAGCCGTGTAAGCAGACACAGAGGAAGACATCTGACTGACAGTGAGCAAAACGACACTGAAGTTCTCTAAGAGAACACTGCTGCACTGCTTATTGTTATGTCTCCTGAGGTTTACAGTACATCTGCATATACAACCAGGTATGGTACACAGAGACATAAACAAACCTGTTGAACAAGAGACTCTCTGCTATCCTCAGACTGTACGAGCTCTCTTCTGGCTCTCTCCAGCTCCTGCTCCATCTAAGAAAGCATAACAATAACAATGTCAGGACAATATACATAATGAAGAAGTGCTTGGGAAATTGATGTGGAGGTAGTGGGAGCCTGGTGTGATGTGTTCAGAATGAGCATCGCCTATAGTGCAGTATGTCATTAGGTATGCAGAATCTACAATCTAAGCATTAAGAACGTATATGCTTTTAGTTAAGGCACTATTATGAAAGCATTGGGACGGGGCTTTGTTCAGTTCTCAGCTGAAAAGTTTTGATATACTAACTGCTTGAGCACGGAATGAATGCTAACTACTACTGCTGCAAATTTAGGAAAATGATGCAGGAAAACAGGCAGGCGCTTTTATAATGCTTTACACTTTTATAGCACCAAGTTCATAAAATTCTACCAAAGGTTTTCTTTTTTTAAACCCTTGTGCATCACTAAAGACATTTTAGACCTTTTCATTTTTTAATCATTTTGGCTGTGCTAATGCAAATGGCATAAATTTGGGCAAGGTTGTGAATTCCAATAATAAAGCTTTAATAAACTGTGGATCCAAAATACAGACACTCAGGCTCTTAAGGACAAAAAATGTCCCCATTGAAACAACAGTTTCTGATGCCGCTGTCATTACAGCAAATAAAATCTGGCATTCTGTTACATCAGGCTTTCATTCCAGAGCCCTGGCTTCAGAATTGCAGTTTTACTACTTTCCATTAGATTGAGACATTTTCTTATGGTTGCCCTATGAGCAAACACATTCTACTTTCCTGGTTTCCACTAGAGTTATTGCTGTTGTACAACAACCATTCCAAAGTTGGGACGTTGCATAAAATGTAAATGAAAAAATAGAATCCAGAATTTAGAGATTGTTTACAACATCAGAAGTTTATCAGTTTGAACATAAAGAATATACTGTCTGTACAATGTCCTATTGAACATATGTCACAGAGGGTTTTCCACGGAACTCAAATGGACATTATTTTATTGGTCAATAATCTTTGTGCAATTAATTTAAATGTCTACCTATAAATCCATTGCTGCTATTCTGTTATGAGTGCAATATTTCATTCAGTGCAATATTTCATGTGCATACCTCATCTGTATTCAATAATGTCCCTTTGAAGTGCAATATTCAAATTCACTCAGTGCTATACCTCATATCTACGCAACTTGTTTTTATCCAAAGCGTCACTTTATGACTGTTAGCCATTGTTAGCCACTTAACAGTTTTTCACTTGTGTTGTTTCTATATCTTTTTTTGCACTTTGAGTTGCAGAGTTATACTATGTTGCACTACAGTGCTGGATGCATTTGATCAGAATAAATGTTCTTGATAATTACTGACATATGCCAGACTGTCAAAAATTAAAAATAGGAATCCTCCCTAACACTTCAACTGACAGACAATTATAATTTTTTGGTGCATTTTTCATTAAAAAACAAACAAAGAAACAATTTATGCATTGTTTAAACAAACTGACTTTTAAAGGGTTAAAATTCTAAAAATGTATATATTTCATAGTCATGATCAGGACTGATGTATGCTAAAAGATTTACCCCAGTAAAAAAATACTGCACTAAAAATAAAAATTAATCAAAATGAGTGTTGTTGCTTATCACTGTGATTTCCTACACGATGAAAAAAGAAATTCCTCTAAGAATTCAGCATTCAGAAAATATGCAATTTTGTGTTGGTTGTAAGGGTTTTTCTTAACAGCAGCATTGGGTTCACCAACTGAAAACCAAAAGGTTAAAGCTCTGAAAATAAATAAATATTTAGCATAATGAGGACTGAAAATATATTTTGATGGTATTTTTTATACAATATTTGTTATTTGGTAAGGACGTCGGGGAACTTTTGTTCAAGTGATGAACAGGGGTTAATACAAAACATTCCTTTGAGACTGAATATAATCACCTTGGATTTCTCCCTGTCTGCTTTCAGCAGTCTGGCTGTAACAGTTTCCGCTCTCTCATGATCTTGAACTCGGCGTCTCCCTGAGGTCTACAAAACACAATATACAGACCACAGCATGAATCATTACAAGCGCACACATATAAGAGTAGTGTAAGGATGCAACATGCGAGGTGCTCTTGCATCATAGCATCTTCCATCTCATTTTCTTGGAACAAGACACTGGCATCATGGTGGATTTGTACAAGAGCTTAAATCCCACTCAATCCCACTCATTCTGAGCAGGCTGTGATGATGAATTACCGGCTGCTAGCAATAACATCTACCCAAGTGACTCATCATCTATTTGATTCACATCACAGCGGGCCCATCGGTGGGGAATAAATGTGCCCTCTGCTCTCCCTCCTCTCCTGCTCTTTAGTAGTAAAAGAGATTATTTTCCTCTTCATGTCCTCATGCTTGTTTATTTACCCTTAATTTTTGGACAAATGCATTATTTCCCATCGCCCAGGGCCCCGCTGGTGTCCCATTAGGGCACTACCGAGGAGAAGGATGCAAATGAATTTGTAGCTACTATCATTAAACAGTGTGTTGAAAAAGTCTGGCTCATAAAGGTTATCAGTCTGGATACAGCTACACAGTGCCCCTCTGTGGTCGACTGATGAACTGCAGTAGAATCTAGAACAGTCAAGACACTGATTTTCTTTTAAAAATGCTGTCAAGAAATAAAAAGGTTTAGTTATTTCAAAAATGAACTAGCATTATGCTGATGGTGTATATTATGGGTGATTTGTGTGGCTAAATGAAAAGTAGCAATATAAAGAGCAATAATACAAGATAATGTGTGCTTTAGTGTGACAGTGGGCATCCACTGAGTGCATCTAACTACATCACTAAAGTGCACCTAATGACAGAGCTCTCTCAGCTATTAATGCTTCATGACAAAAAAAAAAGATTGGCATGAAAAATGGGAAAGTAGCAATTGCTTGCTTAGCAACCATTTGCACTGCATTGGAATAATTGCCAAGGTGTGCTTTATAGTCTCAGACAGCAGAGCAGGAGGGCTAGGTGACGAGCGGCGAGGCTGCTTTCAAAAGCATGGGAGGACTGCAGTACATTAAAGGGACAAGCCTTCAGTTAGACATACGTCCGGGCAAATGCAAGAAGAAAGAGAAATGTAGGGATTTTTTTGCATGCTGTGATTGAATTAAAACACTCAGATTACAAAAATGCTGGAATGCTGTATAAAACGTAATTAAACAGAATGTGATAATTTGCCAATTCTATTTCACATATATATATATGCCAGCAACGCATATCTAAAATTTTGAGACCAGAGCAACAAAAGACTGGATAAGCAGCCAAAAAACCCCTCTTTGGAACACAGGTTAACTGGTAACAGGTGATAGTGTTATGATTGGGTCTGAAAGAGGCATCCTCGAAGGGCTCAGATGGGGCATATTAACCACTTTGTAAAAAAAAACTGCATGAGCAAATAATTCAACAATTTAAAAACTTTTTTCAACACACAATTGCAAGGACACCCTCTACCATCCCTAAAATCATTAAAAGACTTAGAGAATCCCTTCGATCCCTCAGGCAGCACTGCATTAAAAACCAACACGACTGTATGAAGGATATTACTACATGGGCTCTGGGTCACTTCTGAAAACCTCTTTTGGTAAACACAGTTCTTTGCTGCCTCTACATAGGCCAGTTAGGACTGCAACACAATGAGAAAGCCATATGTCCACAACATCCAGAAACCCCATCGACTTGTCTTGGCCTGGGTTCATCTGAGGTGGACTGACACAAAAGTGTTGTGGTCTGACGAGTCCAAATTTCAAATTGTTTACGGAAATCATGGACATTGTGTCCTCCGGGCTAAAAGGAAAAGGACCATCCAGATTGTGATGGTAGGAGGGTGTGTTAGTGCCCATGGCATCATGGGTCACAGCTGTGAAGGCACCATTAATGCCGATGGGTACATACAAGCTTGGCTGCCATCTAGACAACGTCTCCATGCTTATTTCAGCAAGACAATGCCACAACAGCGTGGCTTTGAAGGAAAAGAGTGCAGATAAAAGACTGACCTGTCTCCCATTAAAAATGTGTGTGGCATTATGAAACGCAAAATAAGACAACGGACTGTTGAGCATCTAAAGTCAAGCAAGAATGGGGAAAGAAATCTGCTTTCAACTATAAGCGCCCTCAGTTCCTTAACACTTACTGAGTGCTGTCCAAAGAAAAGGCGAAGTTTTTATAGTTACAAGAAACTATACAATTTACATACAATTTCAACATTAAATGTATTGGCTTTGTTGAGTTTCAATTGAATATAAGTCAAGAATGATTATGTAATGATTTGTCTCGTTTCATAAAGGTGAATATTAATCACCCAACAGGTCACTGAAGAATCTTTCAGGATTCATTTTTCTTCAGCCATCAGGCTTGCAATTAACCTTTTAAAGCCACAGTTGGCAACGAGAACAGCTTTTGATTATTTGAAACTGAGCATTCATAAATTGTGTAAATGTCAGTGGTGTGCCGTTCCTCAGGAGTTACCAACAGGCATTCAATGCTGCGGCTGTTCCTACGTGGGTAGAAAGTCCTGCTGGCTGGCTTTCTCTTCAGTGCTTCAGCCAAATTTCTCTTTGTGTTATAAAAATATATATTTCATTCAATAGCCCTTAGTATTATTATGTGAGTAAAAGTATTAATACAATTATTCATGAGTGCAAAGATGATTGCTACACTAGCTGACTCTCAAACGTATAAAACCACATTCAAGCCTTTTGAAATAGTATACAATCAAGCTTTGAACAAAGTTAAAAGCAGTTGCCTGGAGCTGTTGATTGAGGTGACTGCATTAGACAAGAAGGGAAATGTTCATCAAGCCAATCAGCTATTTCTTTCCAAGCATTGCATTGCTGGAACACATGGATTTGAGAGATTTAACAAAAAGACCATTGCCAACATTATATTTAATATTATTTTTATCCTAATCTGTCAATCAGTGTCCTTCTACAGGATTGGAACAGCTTTTAAAGAGTACAACTGAAGCACTTTTCAAGTACTAACTGCGTCTAGTGTTGGTCCATTTTTTTGAAGTCTTGTACTCGTCTTGGGCTCATGCCTTTTTGGGCTCGTAATTGTCTTGGTCAGACACGGCTATTGGTCAAATTGTTTCTGGCTGCTGATTCAAGATCGGTTGTGCAGAATGTTGGCTTATTCTACGCGATGCATCAGAGTCTTGTTCATAGACAGTTTTTTTTCCATTCAGTTTTATCCCTAATCACTATATTTGCATTGGAAAGACATGATCGTCTTTTATGGCTTTGAACAAAACTCAGTTTGCTCACTATCTTTGGACTCCTGTCTGACGCAACTGGACCTGGTCTTTATATATTCATATATTGACACGTTTACCAGCTGTTTATATTAGGGAGGGAAAGATATATGAAGATATATTAAATTGCGGATCGTGATGAAAAACACTCATACTAAGTTGATTTTGGTGAATTTTAATTATTGGAATAATACTAATAGTTTGCTAACATGCAATCCTATATTAATTTCCTGATTTACTTTTGCCACAAATGTTTAAGATTATATGCCTGGCTGTTAATTTGGCCATATCCCAAATAACATAAGAAAAGATAAAATCAGACAGAATATATTTATTTTATAGAAAACCCATTTCCTCTTTACAATGTAGGTTTTCCTTCACAATATTTTGAGGCGTTTTAAGCATGTTTGGATTATTATTGCACTACTGTTGTGGATCACAATTATTTTGGCCAGGATAATGGTGATATAAATTTTTAATATCATCCCATGTATTTTATATTAGCTCTGATTGTATGTTTTGATCATGATTATTTAATGCAAACTAATTTCC
Source organism: Serranus cabrilla (assembly GCA_903364295.1). NCBI lineage: Eukaryota > Metazoa > Chordata > Actinopteri > Perciformes > Serranidae > Serranus > Serranus cabrilla. The sequence continues at coordinate 26,584 of CAFUXE010001954.1, read as the reverse complement.
AGAGTAAGGAATCACAGAGGACTGATTTAGCTTTTAGCTAGCTAACCTCGTCTAGTGTGAGACGCCTGTAGACAACAAACGAATATGATGATGGGATTGTTTCATTTGAAATATTTTTGGGAATAGATGAGTAATTGTGTAGAAGAAGCAGCAGTTTATAATGAGAATCGGGCATTTTTCATGGAGCATGTTCAGATTGAAGCATATTCCTTTCCCCTGAACACAAGGGCACTATACACGCCCACTTATCCAACAGCCTAACTGCACCGAGTTCCTCGCTAGTCGTGCAAAGCTGCTGCTAACAGAGGAGCTTCCATAATTTCAGGCAAACAAAAACAAGTTTGCTGTTATTAAAACATGCACACAGGTGCCGTGGTCGCAACGTCAGCCACACCATAAAGTATAACGGTCTATTCATTCATTATCTGTAACTGGTTATCTGAACCGGGGTTGCTGGGCTGCAGCCGAACCCAGTTGACATTGGGTGAGAGGCAGGGTACACCCTGGACAGGGCACATAACGCTCTATCCCCTAGTGGGAGTCAAACTAGTGTGTGTGTGAATCGGAGCTGATCATTGATTGTTTTTTTGTGGCATCTCTACTACCAGTGAGAACATAAACTCATGAGAAAAATATTTATAAAAGTAATAAATCAAGTGAGAAAGAGGGTCATTTTCTCATTGTCTTCTATATGATCTGACTTCTTTTTGCAACCACTGGAGTTGCCCCCTGCTGGTTATAAGAAAGAAAGCAGATTTTAGCACTTGGACATTTGCTTCACTTTTCAGACCTCAGAGGCTATGTCCACTTCTTTTCAACAGTCTATGGTGATGACTAATAAATGTGAGAGAACATGATGAGTGTCAACAGGGAGGTGTTGGATGGAAGGATAACAGCAGATGAGTGGTGAGGGGGAGTGTCACCTCCTGCAGCTCGTCAGACACAGCCACCTGCTGATCGGGCCTTCTCTCTCTCTCAGCTCTGCTCTTCTCAGTGTGCATCTCTCTCTCCAGCTCATGCAGACGCTGCTCCACACGAGATGACACCTGCAGACAGTGAGACGGAGGACGCCTGAGGTCACACAAATATCACCGGTGCAGGGAATGGCAGCAGGATATGATAAATGAGACAACAGGAAATTAAAATGGTGCGTGACAAAAAGAAATCTGACTGAACTGACTGGGAGCAGGATGTTCAGGATGCAAGAATTCCCTGTCTAATCAGGGAGCATCACATGCAACTGTAAAAGACAGTTAATACCTTTATCTTGTCACGACTGTGGACGTGACAAGATAAAATATATTAAACATGTTGGCTGTCATTTGGAGCAGCACATTTGTCACAGTAGTGATGGTGCGGTGAGGGGCCATGTGTCTGGAATTTATGCTGAAATATTTGCTAAAGTTAGACTTCACTGAAGTTGCATTTGAAGGAGAGGACACCATTTGTCCGTAGATGTTCTGTTTAAAAAATATTTGCATATTGCAGGCTTTATACAACAATAACTGTGAAGTGATTTTGTTAAATTCAGAATGCATCCACTTTCCCTCTGAAGTCCACACAGCAATAAAAATGGTTGAAGTAGTGGTGGTGAAATGCACGGCCACAACTCACCGAGGCCTGTCTCGGGGAAGTTGTCAGGTGTTCTGTGAGGTTCTCCATCGCTCGCCTCGTGTCAATATCCACCCTATAAAAAGCAGACAAATATTCACACATCACAGTTCTCTGTCGTTTTGAAAAATCCTTTCCCAGGACATCATTGATCAAAATGTGACTGCATAATGTGATGCCACTAAAAATAATTATGAGGCCTCAGATGTTGAAATATAGTGCTGGATCAATTTGGTGTGGTCAGCAGCACCAGGGAGGAGGGACTTTTTAATAACCTGAAAATGTCAAATTCTAATGCATGTTCAAAGAAAGAGCTGCAGCCTTCTGACTTTTCAGTGCCGTCTCTTTAAGTTTCCAATGACACTTTTATCACTTTCTCATCTAGGAGATTTCAAAGACCTGAAAACTTTTTATGTACCGTGGATATGAAATATAAAAATCAATATGCAGTCAGGCCTCAGTTAGTGCAGAAAATAATGAAGAAAATATGTGGGCAGACTAAAAGAAGAGAGAAGAAAAGAAGACTTCCCTCGCCTTATACAAACATTCAGATCAGTGTTAAAGCAAAAAATGAAAAACCCTACAAGTTCAATTTGAGGACATGCAGACTTTTAGTGTAACATGCTTAACAAATTTTAAGATGTTTCATCATTTTTCTTTCCAACGCTTATTACTATGGACACATCTGTGTCTTTTCCGTCAGGGACAGGTAGCAGGTTAACAGTAGATGTCACATAGAAGTGGTGTACACCATCTGGAAGCTGAGAATCTAATGATTCATTTGAGATACAAGATGCAAGATTTCATTCATACATATCGGTCAGAGGTCAAGGACACACTTTGAAAAGGATCATGGCAGTTTTCCCTCACCAGAATTTATCATCATTTTGGAGGGTTTTTTTAGCAAAACCTCCCAGTGTACTAGAAAGGGATGGTGGTTCCTTTGTCACTTCATATGCTACTGGAATCTTCAACATGGCTTTACAACTGAACCTGCTACAGACTCTGGAAGACAGCAATGTTGCTTGAGAGTTTAAGCACCAATTTATCTAACGAGTATGCAGACTTCCTTGCTAAAAAGAAACCTGTTCTAATTAGTTTTCCTTTCTGACTTCAAGGCAATTAAAAAAAAAATGTCTGAGAATTTTTTATTTTTTTTACTGTGCATCACCAGTTGTTCATCATTTAACTTGCCTTTCAAATCTGGTAGTGACAAACTGGCAAAACAAATTGGTATATTTTGTCGGTGGCTTGAGAGATCATTTATGCTACTTGTTACTAAAGCAGGATTCAAATTAGTTCTACAAACCACGTGTATGACTGGACTGGCAAATTCAGGTGCGTACAAGACAATGTGGAAACAAGAACTTCCGTTAACTGTTTTGATGTTCAGCTGTTGCCCTTGCCTGTAAATACCTATTTCTCCTGAAGATTTCTCTGTCCAGGTCAGTAGACATTCTTTGCTGGTCACAACGCAGATCCCTCAAGGATTGGTGCAGCGTGTGAACCTACGGCGGACAGCCACAGATGGACAGAGAATACAAAACATTATTATGCACAAGCAAAGAAATGTAAAGCTAAATAAAATATAAAAGAATACTAATAAGCATTTCATTTGTAAATTAATTATTTCTATATATATAAAATATATTTGTAATATATTTAAATATAATTTTTATATAATATAATTTTTTAATGTATTTATCATATGTATATGTATATAATTTATTTATTTTTATCCCATTTTTTCCTATTTCCCTTGTTTTTCTCTTAGTTTCTGTTAATAAATATATGCAACAAATGTATGTAAAGAATAACATTCATAATTATTCTTTTATAATTAATTGCCTTTTTAGATCTGTCTATATTACCACATAGTTATTTACCTATTTTTTATTTTATTCACTTTTTTTATTCCTCATGTATTTCCACAATTATATTTTTATTCTTTTACAGAAGTATTTTTTAACATGCTCCAAAATCTCCCCGTGGAAAGCAGAATCAAGATAAATAGAGACTTCTAAACTCACTATAGGCCTAAATGCTAACAAGAGCAATACCTCACTCAAATTAACCTTACCAAGCCCATTCAGGATTAGCTTTACAAATGTCACATCAGTGTTCCTGACCCAGCTTGCCCTCTTGTGGAAACTTTGTGAAACTACATGACATTAAAAAGTTGTACTGATCAGAAGCTGTTCTGTCTACCTCCCTTACATCATCTCCTGTTAGGCTGGCATCCTTGAAGCGAACACTGGCAGACTGAGACCTCCGCCTCCTTCCTGGGGTGCTGGTATAGTCCTTCAGTGGAGAAGTAGGGTTGAAACGCTGGCCATCTGAAATTACATATGTACAAGTGTTAGAAAGTGATAAAGCAGGAGTCACAAAACCAAACACAAACACCACAAGCTCACTTACAATCTTATTTTTATGTTTGATGTCATTTTCATATATTTTTTCTGTGTTGTCTGCCTTTCGGTTTCATCTTTCAGCAAACGATCCAAATTACATTTGACTACTAGGATACCTTACAGCAAACGTCTTTGTATTACTCCATACCTGATTCCGAGCAAGCCTCCAGGTCACTGGTATGCAAGCTGGAGGCCGAGGCAGAAGCACTTCGAGCCCCGTTAGATCTCCTAACCCTCTGTGTCTGCAGCTGACTGATTGACTCCTCCAGGTTCTCCCTGAGCTGGTGCAGGTGCAAAAAAATGAAAATCAGATGTAAAACAACAAACTGAGAAAACAGAAAGCTGTTAAACAGCATAAGAATGCAAAACAAATATAACCATCACATTATTATTACCACTATGGATCAACAATAACCATTAGAGGAAAAATCATTAAGTTACTTTTGATGCTCACCACATTTATTTTTTCCAAAACGGTTTGGGTGCTGCACCTAAGCCTTACAATGCCAGGGAAAACTCTAGTATAATTATTATTATTATCATTATTATTACCAGTTACAAAGGGTTGAAAGCATTTTTAGTATGTGAGAAAAGTCTCCCTTTTGAAAAAAATAAATCATTTCATTGATTATCATTGATAAGTAAATGTAGATGGTATTATAAGTGTGATTTTTTTATATGACAGTTTACTTTGAAACAGGTATTGCTGCAAACCTAGTTGCTGCCACAGCAATCCCTCAACTACTGGAAAAAGAGCTACTGTATGACTATGTAGAATGTTTCCTTCAATTCAGGTAATTTTATTCAAAATAGCTCCAATAAAGTTGTTGCGATATAATATTTGAAACGAATCTGACATAAAACATGGCCATATGTGCAATGGTGAGCCAATACCGAATAATCAGCATATTTAGGGTTTAATAAGGTTATAATTAAATCGTTATTAACAGAACAAGTGTCTCACCAGGGCCATGGCTTCAGCTTGATCATCTGTGTGCTCCCTGTAATGGCCCAGCATCCGGTCCACTTTGGTCAAGTTCCGACTGGTGTCCTACAAAGACAAGTAGTTTTCAGTTAACAATTACTCCTATAAATATATAGCTATAAATAAACATATAGACCCAAGTGTGTATTGTAATAGTGTAGGGAAGCTGAATGTCATGGGGCAAAGCAGGGTACCTGTAAAGTGTGCGCTAGTGTGCTGATCTTCTCGGATATGTCTGCGGCTCGACCATCACTTCCACTCCCACTGGATCTGCCCCTGTCCCGGCCAGGTCTGCGGTGGGCTTCACGCCCCCGTGGCCGGTTCACCCTCGTCGTGTCGAATGAATCTGTTTCACTGGATGTATCCATAGTTTGTGACAGTGCAGGTTTATAGTGAAGGGAGCGAAAAACGGCTGACTATGTCAATCAGACGATTAGTGACCAGCACTAGCTTCGTCTGCGGAAAACGCTAACTGATAACTGCAACGTTAATCAGATTAACTGACAAACTGTGCTGGTTTTGAACTTTCTTTACAAAAGATATTTTTGTCATAGCTAGTGGAAATGGGAGCTTTGTCATCGTTACCTTGACAGCCCGTAGAGACAGAAAGCTATCTGACCAGCAATACACTGCAATTCAAACTGCCCTCTTCCCAATAAATCACTGTGCTGGGCATTGTTGATGATGCTGCTCCTGGCTAGCAACAAGTGGTATCTACTATGAACGTTAGCTAGCTACCCCCAACGTTAGCCAACTGTTTTAGCCTTGTGACAATACCATGAAAACTCAAAAAATACTCCACATGTTCGGCGGAAACAGAGAAAAACAATTGCTTCCGCTATAAATACGTTAAGCGAGAGCCCTTAGTGTGCGCTTTGTGAGTGATAGCTAACAGGAGAACAACCGTGCTATGGCAACTTGAACTAGCCGCGTCTGAGCAGGAAAACAACACAGACCCCAGCAGCTGCAAAGGACGCCGGGAAATGTATGCAGTCCACAAAGGACCAGTGTGGGAATTTATTATTTGTGAACTACATTGTCCAATGGTATGCATTTGCGCCAGTGTTGCCGCTCGTCAGTTAGAAAATATAAGAAAAAAAAGGAAAAGAAGACATTAGTTAGATGTTGTCGTATAACAAAAATAATGCTAATAATAAAAAAGCAAAGATGGGGAAAGAATAATTGACTTTATTATTGACAAAAAAAGTATAATATACATATTACAATACACAAACACCAAAATCAGTTAAAAATAAAAGATACCGGAAGATATAAAACATTTACGTGAATATTATTAGAATAATAATGGACTAAATAAATAACAAACAACACATATATAAAGTAGGTAAACATGTTTAGATGGTGGTTTCAGGAGTAAAAGTAGGCTATCATAGATGTTCAACTATTAATGTCTCTTGTTGTTTTGATAAAGAGTGATTTCAATTGGGATTTCAGTTCAAGTACCGAATATGGAAACTTATATAAACACTAATACATAAAACCATATACTTAAAAGCGCCATCATCTGGAATATCATAGCGACAAACAATATAGTTAACATTAAAGCATTGGGCAAAGTTATTCACTTCTCCACGTCTTTCCAAAAGGTATGGAATATTATACAATAAAAAAGTGATATTGAAAATGAAATTGTTTACAAAACGTAACTTTAAAAAAAAAATGACTTGGAGCATTGCACAATTAAAATCACCTGGTAGCTTTAAACTCACTGTGCTGATCTTTTTACGAAAATAATCAATGGTCTGTTGGTATTTCACACATATGTACACATATGCCATAGACAGCATTTCTCAAAGGTTTATCTAATATTGTCAGCCTACACCCCCCTTTGAGTTTTCTTACATAATATAACCATATGAATACATGGATGGGGGCTTCATCTGGAGGTCTTGGTGTTTTTGTTTTGGTGTTAGATTTTTTTTTAACACAACTTGAGCATTGTAGATCCTATATTGAAATAACTGAGACCTTTTTTGTTAAATAAACACTGTTCATGTGTTAGCCATTCTCTTCAAAATTAAAAATTGAAGATTCATAATGTAATTTGACCTGTAAATATATTACTAGAAATATTAAAAGACAATTTTCATTTTGTGGTTTGCAGTCTTCTTTCAGCAAGATGTGGGGACAGACATTGCATTACCCATCATGCCAAAGGTATTCATGCTTGGTAAGACACATTTTTATATGAGATTTTTTTCCTTTGTATTTATTTTGTATATCGATGTTGCTGTTGTGATGTGCTGTATGTCCAACTGCATATGTTTGTATGTCTCAGGACAAAGTTGTGTACAACTGTCTGCAAATTCTTATTAGTTAACTTTCAAAATGTTTTGAGGGGAGGGGGTGGGGGGGTGGGGGGGGGGGGTGAGA
>CAFUXE010001952.1:3278-25575 GCA_903364295.1 Serranus cabrilla | reverse complement strand
TACAGGATGACTGGAGCGTTGTCGTTCTGATCCAGAATGAACACGTTCACTGTGACGTTGCTACTTAGTGAAGGAGTTCCAGAATCTGTGGCGACAACTTGGAACTGGAACGTTTTCAGAGTTTCAAAGTCAAAACTTTTTAGCGCCAAAATGTCTCCATTTTCACTGTTTATGTTGAGAAATGATGTTATTTTATTTCCATTAACGGCATCTCGGAAAATATGATACGAAATAAGAGCATTATCTCCCTCGTCACGATCAGATGCCAGTAAAGAAAACACCGACTCTCCTGCAGGGTTATTTTCTGTGACATAAAAATGATATCGGCTCATTGAAAACTCTGGGCTGTTATCATTTATGTCAGATACAACAACTCTAAATGTCTCTTCAGATGTTAGAGCCGGTGCACCTGCATCTTTTGCGATTACTGTAACATCATAAAACGATTTGTTTTCCCTGTCAAGTTGTGACTTTGTCACGACAGCGTACATGTTGTCTTGGATTGATGGCGTTAGTGTGAACGGAACATCATCTTTGACAAAGCTGATAACTTTCCCGTTCACTCCTGAGTCCAAATCAGTAATGCTAAGCAGTGCTACTGTAGTTCCTGGTCTGGAGTCCTCTGATATTTTGTTAGACAGTGACGTTACCTCAATTACAGGTGCGTTGTCATTAATGTCTTTAATATTTACAGTCACGCTTTTGTCGGTTCTAAATGGAACAGCACCGCTGTCAGAGGCTTGAATATCTATCTCATAACTGTCATCCACTTCGTAATCTAATTGTCCCTTCACTGTTATCTCACCGGTTATCGTGTCAACGTCAAACAGTTCACGCACTTTATTGTTCACATCGCCAAAAGAATAGCTCACATCTCCATTTAAACCATCGTCTATATCTGTGGCATTTACTCGTATTACTACTGTTCCAACTGGCGAATTCTCATTAATATCTGCAGAATATACATCTTTTGTAAAAACTGGCGCATTGTCATTTACATCTAAAACTTCTATAAATATTTCCATGGTGCCTGATTTCGGGGGTTTACCTCCATCCAGAGCTGTAAGCAGCAGTTTGTGGCTGCTATAGGCCTCTCTGTCTAACGGGCTTTGTAACTGTAAAATAGGTACTTTGCCATCTTTCCCGCGTTCTTTCACTTCCAGTCGAAAATGATTATTTGGACTTAATTTATACTGCTGTACTGAATTTACACCGCCATCTGGATCGAGAGCAGCATGCAACTGAAATCTGGTTCCCGGTAAAGTGGACTCTGAAATCTCCAGCCTTTTGTTGTTCTCGGGGAAAGAGGGCGAATGGTCATTTACGTCTAACACTTCCACTGCAACATAGTGGATCTCCAGTGGGTTCTCCAGCACGGTTTTAAGGTTTATCAGACATACATTCGTCCGCTGGCATATTTCCTCTCGGTCAACATTACGATTTACGTATAAAATCCCATCATTTTGGTTCACCTGAAAAAGGGGTTCGGTGGAGCCAGAAACGATACGAAATCCCCTAGTTTTTAATATATTTGAATCAATTCCCAGATCCTTTGCTATATTCCCAACAGCAGTCCCTTCTCTGATCTCTTCCGAAATAGAATATCTTATCTGTCCAGATGCATTGCCGAAAATCAAACCAAAAGCCAGCACCAGGGCCACCCATTTGCTTCCTTGTCGCCAGGAGTCCAGTCCGCTTTGTTCCATTGTTTGATTCCAAGTGATAAATCCGGTTAGTAACAAATGACCTACAGACCGTTTACATATCCATTAACTGAAGAAGAAATCCACGTCTTGCCATGCTCTGGTTCGTGTCAACGAGATGATCGTAGGGAACAAAATCACATTCTGAGGATAATGGTGTGCACTCCTGAATGCTTCAGAGGCAGTCTCACTGAGCATTTAGATAGTGAACTGCTGCGGTGCGTATTTCTGGTTGTTTAGTGCCACCATGCGATTCTATCACAAAAACAGATTCATCTCAACTCATACTTACAGTATAATCTCACAACCAAACACCCACTTACTGCAGGAGGTGGAGATTCAATGCATCTCACATGATGATAGGTAAATTACGAGAAAAAAAAAATTCCTTGAGCCTGAAAAAATTTAAAAATCATATATTGTAAAAAGAAAGAAAGAAACAACAATAACACTGCTATAACAGCAAATTAGTTTTGAGTTGTACGAGTGTTTACTGTCACTGAGATGCAAGGATATTCATGTTTCAAATGTAATTCTACCAGCCTGAGAAATAATAAACATGTCTTACCTCTGCAGTCGCAGACCTCCTGTCAGGGAGCACTAGTGTGTTGGCATGGCTGCCCGGGACTATAGTAGATCCTATACTCATTCTGGGTCCAACCAACATGTACCGTTTGTCTCCAGATCTGTACTGGATGCTGTGACACAGTGTCCCATCATAATTAGTCTCTTGTAGATATTTAGAAGTATAGTCTGTGGATTTAGAGCACTGCATTGCAATCAGCACGATGATACTGATGAGAAAAAGTACAGAAACTGATCCCAAAGTTATCATCAGATAAAAAGTCACATCAGTCCCCTCCTCATCTTTTGCAGAACTTTTAACATCAGAAGCAGCAAAAGCCTCTTTGGGCTCCACAAGTTTGACCACCACAGTAGCTGTTGCTGAGAGAGAAACGTTCCCATTGTCTTTGACCAGTATGAGCAGTTTATGCTCAGCCTCGTCTGTCTCTGTGAATGAGCGAAGTGTTCTGATCTGTCCTGTGTAGCGGTCCAAACCAAAGAGACTGTGGTCAGTAACTTCCTGCAGTGAAAACAGTAACCAGCCGTTATATCCTATATCAGCGTCATAGGCTCTGACTTTAGTCACCAAGTGTCCTGCGTTCACATTGCGGGGAATCTCCTCCACACCTTCAGCAGAACCGTTAGAGCTGACTGGATACAGGATGACTGGAGCATTGTCGTTCTGATCCAGAATGAACACGTTCACTGTGACGTTGCTGCTTAGCGACGGAGTTCCAGAATCTGTGGCGACAACTTGGAACTGGAACGTTTTCAGAGTTTCAAAGTCAAAACTCTTTAGTGCTGAAATGTGTCCGTTTTCAGTATTTACATTTAGGAAAGACATGATGTCATTTTGATTCCCTTCTCTCACTATATGATATGAAATAGCTGCGTTGTCATTCAAATCTTTGTCTGTTGCGCTGACAGAGAAAATGGAATTTCCAGCAACATTATTTTCTACAAGATAAAACGCCAACGGGGTTTGGTCGAAATGTGGCCTGTTGTCATTTACATCTGATATCTGCATGTTGAGAGTTTTCACAGTAGATAAAGGAGGTTCACCACAATCAGTGGCCTTTATTGTTATTTCATAATGTGACACCTCCTCTCGATCCAAAAATCCCTTCGTGACAACTGAATACGTGTTCTCCTTGTAGGAGGGTTTTAATTCAAAGGGTACATCATTTGATATGTGTGAAATGATTTTTCCATTCACACCGGAGTCTTTGTCTCTCATGCTAATAAGTGAAATAACTGTGCCAGGCTTTGAATCTTCAGACACTGTATTTGACAGTGATGTCACTTGTATATCTGGTGGATTATCATTGACGTCTTTAATTTTTATAATGACCCTACACTCACCTGTCAGTGGAGGTGTTCCTTTATCTGATGCTTCAACATCTAGTTCATAAACATCGTTTTCCTCATAGTCCACTACTCCTTTAACTCTAATCTCTCCGGTTATTTTGTCCAATTCAAAAATGTCATAGACTTTTTTCTTAAGTGTTTTTCCAAGGCTGTATTCAATTTCGCTGTTGGTCCCTTCATCCGGATCCGTTGCATTCATTTGAAATATTGAAGTCCCGACTGGAACGTTTTCCTGTATTGTAATCTGGTAAATCTCCTGACTGAATATGGGACGATTATCATTACTGTCAAGAACAATAATAGAAACATTTAGTGTCCCTGATCTTGGAGGTTTACCTCCATCAACTGCTGTAACCAGCAGCGTGTGTTTGTTCTTTTGTTCTCTGTCTAACGATTTTTTTAGCACTAAAAATGGGATCTTACCCTCATCGCCTTGACGGATGTTTACTTCAAAATGTTCATTTGACGTTATAGTGTATGTACGAATAGAGTTAACTCCAGCATCTGGATCACGAGCCGTGTGCAGCTGAAATCGTTTTCCTGGTAATGTTTGTTCAGCTATTTCAAATATCTGTTGTCTTTCAGGAAAACTAGGAGAGTGATCATTAACGTCAGTAATTTCCACATTTACGTAGTGTATTTCTAAAGGGCTTTCAACGAGGATTTTGAGCTCCATGAGGCATGCACCGCTGCCCTGACAGAGCGCCTCTCTGTCGATATGCTTGTTGACGTACAATGCTCCATTATTCTGATTTACTTCAAAAATAGCGTCCTTACTTTCAGACACGACACGAAACCGTCGAGCAATCAAAGAGGTGATTTCAAGACCAAGATCCTTCGCAATATTCCCAACAACTGTTCCCTCTTGTACCTCCTCGGGAGTAGAGTACCTTATCTGAGCCAAAGCCTGTTTTCCGAACAGCAGCAGCAGAACCAAATGAAAAATAAACCAAGAGCAGTCCTTTGTCCGGGTTGTTGTTTCGGTCCCCATCGTTATCCAATAACAGATATACACACCATTACTTATATCCAACCCGATAAATAGCGCATATTTGGAAAACGTGAACCCTGATTCCTTCGACTGGTGAGCTTGATTCAAACACCTTCTTTGCTCTGTTCATTAGGAAACAAAAGCCTTGAAAGGGGAGGGACAACGATGTCAATGGTGTGCCGATGTAATACTGACACCCAGAGGTAAACACTGATTTTATGTTTCTATAGATATGCTACTGAAACAAGTTTAAAGCGGTGTATTTAGCTTGATGGCGTGCACCTACCAAGATGCTTTTAACTCTTGAATAAATTAATATTTACGTTTCATTAACATTACATTATTGTTGACATGGCCATGCGTTTCAGCACCATGGACAGCATTCATAGGTAGTTGCGCAGTCTCTAAAAACACAAGTAGGTAAAGATAAAACTATTGAGCCCTTTATACTGGTCGAGGAATTCAACAGAAACACTGCAATATCTTAAAACTTTTCATTCAGTTTTTGGTTCTTCTTAATAGAACTAATACAAGAAAACAATACACTTCACAAGAAACATTTGAGTTGTTTATGACTTGAAAGTGGTGCTATTCTCTGTGCAAAATGCTTAGAGTCAGTATAAGAAGCAAACTTTGAAAAGGTAAATGTTTTTACATATTCTTACCAGCATGCAATTCCCTTTTGCTTTTTGTTTTTGTATTTTATAAAGTCTTACCTCTGTGGATGTTCTCCTCCTGTCAGGGAGCACTAGTGTGTTGGCATGGCTGCCCGGGACTATAGTAGATCCTATACTCATTCTGGGTCCAACCAACATGTACCGTTTGTCTCCAGATCTGTACTGGATGCTGTGGCACAGTGTCCCATCATAATTAGTCTCTTGTAGATATTTAGAAGTATAGTCTGTGGATTTAGAGCACTGCATTGCAATCAGCACGATGATACTGATGAGAAAAAGTACAGAAACTGATCCCAAAGTTATCATCAGATAAAAAGTCACATCAGTCCCCTCCTCATCTTTTGCAGAACTTTTAACATCAGAAGCAGCAAAAGCCTCTTTGGGCTCCACAATTTTAACCACCACAGTAGCTGTTGCTGAGAGAGAAACGTTCCCGTTGTCTTTGACCAGTATGAGCAGTTTATGCTCAGCCTCGTCTGTCTCTGTGAATGAGCGAAGTGTTCTGATCTGTCCTGTGTAGCGGTCCAAACCAAAGAGACTGTGGTCAGTAACTTCCTGCAGTGAAAACAGTAACCAGCCGTTATATCCTATATCAGCGTCATATGCTCTGACTTTAGTCACCAAGTGTCCTGCGTTCACATTGCGGGGAATCTCCTCCACACCTTCAGCAGAACCGTTAGAGCTGACTGGATACAGGATGACTGGAGCATTGTCGTTCTGATCCAGAATGAACACGTTCACTGTGACGTTGCTGCTTAGTGACGGAGTTCCAGAATCTGTGGCGACAACTTGGAACTGGAACGTTTTCAGTGTCTCAAAGTCAAAACTTTTCAGTGCTGAAATGTGTCCGTTTTCTGAATTTACACTAAGGAAAGACGTAATGTCACTCTGACTTCCTTCTCTCACAAGATGATATGAAATCGCTGCGTTGTCATTGAGATCACTGTCAGTTGCACTTACAGAGAAAATTGAATTTCCGGCAACGTTATTCTCTACAAGATAAAACGCTAAAGGAGTTTGGTCGAAATGTGGTCTGTTGTCGTTTACATCTGATATCTGGATATTTAATGTTTTAACAGTAGATAAAGGAGGTTCACCACAATCAGTGGCCTTTATTGTTATTTCATAATGTGACACCTTCTCTCGATCCAGAAATCCCTTCGTGACAACTGAATATATGTTTTCCTTATAAGAAGGCTTTAATTCAAAAGGCACGTCTGAGTTTATGCTTGATATGATTTTTCCATTAAGACCAGCGTCTTTATCCCTCACACTAATGAGAGACACTACTGTGCCAGGTTTTGAGTCCTCGGACACTGTGTTTGACAGTGATGTAACTTCAATTTCAGGTGGATTGTCGTTGACGTCTTTAATCTTTATAATTACTCTACACTCACCTGTCAGTGGAGGTGTTGCTTTGTCTGATGCCTCAACATCGAGTTTATAAACATCGTTTTCTTCATAGTCCACTACTCCTTTAACTTTAATCTCTCCAGTTAATTTATCCAGCTCAAAAACGTCATAGATTTTTCGCTTCAGTGTTTTTCCAAGGCTGTATTCAATTTCCCCATTAGTGTCTTCATCCCGATCCGTTGCATTCATTCGAAATATTAAAGTGCCCACTGGAGCATTTTCATATATTTCTAATTGGTAAATCTCCTGACTGAATATCGGACGATTGTCATTAATATCAAGAACAATAATAGAAACATTTAGTGTCCCTGATCTTGGAGGTTTACCTCCATCAACTGCTGTAACCAGCAGCGTGTGTTTGTTCTTTTGTTCTCTGTCCAAAGATTTTTTCAGGACTAAAAATGGGATTTTATCCTCATCGCTTTGACGGATGTCAACTTCAAAATGTTCATTTGACGTAATAGTGTATGTACGAATAGAGTTAACTCCAGCATCTGGATCACGAGCCGTGTGCAGCTGAAATCGTTTTCCTGGTAATGTGTTCTCACCTATTTCAAATATCTGCTGTCTTTCAGGAAAACTGGGAGAGTGATCATTAACGTCAGTAATTTCCACATTTACGTAGTGTATTTCTAAAGGGCTTTCAACGAGGATTTTGAGCTCCATGAGGCATGCACCGCTGCCCTGACAGAGCGCCTCTCTGTCGATATGCTTGTTGACGTACAATGCTCCATTATTTTGATTTACTTCAAAAATAGCGTCCTTACTTTCAGACACGACACGAAATCGTCGAGCAATCAAAGAGGTGATGTCAAGACCAAGATCCTTAGCAATATTCCCAACAACAGTTCCGTCTTGTACCTCCTCGGGAATCGAGTACCTTATCTGAGCCAAAGCCTGTTTTCCGAACAGCAGCAGCAAAGCCAAATGAAAAGCAAACCAGGAGCAGTCCTTTGTCCGGGTTCTTGTTTCGGTCCCCATCGTTATCCAATAACAGACATACACACAGGAGCCAGTTACTTCATCAGCAGCTATTTATGTTTCACCTGCTGGATATCGCATATTTACAGAACGTGAAGCGTGAATGCACCGGTTTGTGTGTTTGATTCAAATACCTCCTGTGTTCTGTTCAGTAGGAAACAAAAGCCTTCTGAAGGGGAGGGACAACTATATCCATGGTGTCCCGATGTAATACTGACACCCAGAGGTAGTTACTGAGAATAACATTTACTGCATATAAAATACTCCAGCATCTATAAAAAGTTTAAAGTAGTACATTATTTTAGATGCCACATGCCTCCCGAGAGGATGATTCATATGAAAAAATATTATTTGTGTTTATTTAGCATTACATTACTGTGTGATATGTTCATCTCTTTCAGAACCATGGACAGCAAGCACAGCTAGTCGCAAGGCTCTTCCGTTTAATTTCAAGAGTAGTCTAGCAATAAAACAACTAAGTCATGCATATTTCCTTAAAAGGGCCACTGCAACATGTTCACATTTTCCATTCAGTTGTTCTTTAGAACTTTTTTATTCCGAGACCCAAATGGTAAAAACGATTCTCATAGATAACCAAATACAGACGATAGTTATACCTTTAGGCAAGAAAATTTGAATAATTTAATTTCAACACCATGAACAGCAGTCATAATCAGTGGGAGTAATTTCTTCTGTAAAAAGAATGAGCACTTTTTCTATTCATCAAGGCTATGTGCTATCTACATGAACAAGAAAGACAACCAATAGCAGTATAGCAGAGAGCTCGGTGGCTGTCGCATCAGGAGGTATCTAGCTACATCCAACATCTAGGTAAATCAATTTCTATGCGAATGTAAACTTTGTATGATTGTGACACATATGAGATAGTAGGAACTCAAACAAACGTGTTCAAATCCATACAAGAAAGCAACACACTTGTCAATATTTTCCTTCGTTGTGAGTTATATTTGAAAGTATTCTCTGTGCAAAAGGCTTACGTGATGCAATAAGAAGACAATCTTGAGCGAAGTAAAACAAACTTGTATGCATGTAATTATATTATATGAAACGTAACGTTTTTTAAGTCTTACCTCTCCTGATGGCCGTCTCCTGTCAGGGAGCACTAGTGTGTTGGCATGGCTGCCCGGGACTATAGTAGATCCTATACTCATTCTGGGTCCAACCAACATGTACCGTTTGTCTCCAGATCTGTACTGGATGCTGTGACACAGTGTCCCATCATAATTAGTCTCTTGTAGATATTTAGAAGTATAGTCTGTGGATTTAGAGCACTGCATTGCAATCAGCACGATGATACTGATGAGAAAAAGTACAGAAACTGATCCCAAAGTTATCATCAGATAAAAAGTCACATCAGTCCCCTCCTCATCTTTTGCAGAACTTTTAACATCAGAAGCAGCAAAAGCCTCTTTGGGCTCCACAAGTTTGACCACCACAGTAGCTGTTGCTGAGAGAGAAACGTTCCCGTTGTCTTTGACCAGTATGAGCAGTTTATGCTCAGCCTCGTCGGTCTCTGTGAATGAGCGAAGTGTTCTGATCTGTCCTGTGTAGCGGTCCAAACCAAAGAGACTGTGGTCAGTAACTTCCTGCAGTGAAAACAGTAACCAGCCGTTATATCCTATATCAGCGTCATAGGCTCTGACTTTAGTCACCAAGTGTCCTGCGTTCACATTGCGGGGAATCTCCTCCACACCTTCAGCAGAACCGTTAGAGCTGACTGGATACAGGATGACTGGAGCGTTGTCGTTCTGATCCAGAATGAACACGCTCACTGTGACGTTGCTGCTTAGTGACGGAGTTCCAGAATCTGTGGCGACAACTTGGAACTGGAACGTTTTCAGAGTTTCAAAGTCAAAACCCTTTAGTGCTGAAATGTGTCCGTTTTCAGGATTAATGTTCAGAAAAGATGCCATATCATTATGACCGCCTTCTCCTCTCACTATACGATAGGACACGACAGCATTGTCGTTTAAATCTTTATCAAATGCTCTAACAGAAAATATTGATGCCCCAGGTGCATTGTTTTCTGTCAGATACAATTCCAGTGGACTATGTGAGAACTCCGGGATGTTATCATTCACATCTGACACTTGAATATTCAAAGTTTTGAATGTGGAAAGTGGAGGCTCACCGTAATCTTTTGCTGTTATTGTAAGATCATAATGTGACACAGTTTCCCTGTCTAGGGTTTCTTTTGTCACTAATGAATATATGTTTTCTTTAAACGACGGTTTTAATTCAAATGGTACATTTCCTCTCAGGCTGCACATGACTTTGCCATTCAGGCCAGAATCAATGTCTGTCACACTGATAAGAGAGATCACGGTCCCATGTTTTGAATCTTCTGGGACCATGTTAGTTATTGATGTCACCTCTATTTCTGGTTCATTGTCATTTACATCCTGAATCTTTATAATAACTCTACAGTCAGTTGTCATCGGAGGTTGACCTCTGTCAGAGGCTTGGACGTCTAACTTGAAAACATCAGCTTTCTCATAGTCAATTTGTCCTTTCACTCGAATCTCTCCTGTATTTCTGTCTAGAGTAAATAGCTCTAACACATTGGATTTAATGTCACCTCCAAAAGCATACTCGACATCCGCATTAGTTCCCTCGTCAAGATCAGTTGCTTTGACTTTAATAACTGCCGTATCTAAAGCAACATTTTCTTGTAATATCACAGAATAAACCTCCTTCGAAAAAGTAGGTCTGTTATCATTGATATCAAGAACCTTTATAGTAAGATTTAGATTACCTGATTTTAGCGGTGTACCTCCATCCATAGCAGTTAAAATCAAGCTATGGTTTGTTTTCTGCTCTCTATCCAAGTTTCTTTGCAATACCAAGAAAGGTATTTTATCCTCTCCCCTTTCTCGAATTTCAACATTAAAGTGATCGTTTTGACTCAGTTTATAGCGCTGGACTGAATTTATTCCAACATCTGGATCTCGTGCGCCTGGTAATTGAAATCGGGCCCCCGTCAAAGTATTTTCTGCTATTTCTATAACCTTTTCTTTTTCGACAAATGTCGGTACATGGTCGTTTGCATCTGTAATTTCCACTGTGACATAGTGGATTTCAAGTGGATTTTCAACCACGATTTTCAGGTCTATTAAACAAGCACCACTTCCATCGCACAACAGTTCCCGGTCGAGATTTTTATGAACATACAGAACCCCATTGTCCGGGTTTACCTCGAATAGCGCGTCCTGAGCTCCAGACACAATACGAAAACGCCTGGTTTTCAAGGAACTTATTTCAAGGCCTAAATCCTTGGCAACATTTCCAATAGTAGCTCCGACTTTAACTTCCTCTGGAGTCGAGTATTTTATTTGAGCTAAAACCAGCTCGCCACAGCAAAATAGGAGAGAGAAAAGCAGAGGACGCGACCAAGACATCATTGTTCCTCTTTGTCCTTTGTCTTCTTTGGTGCAATCATTTAACAATGCATCCACAAATATCTTCCACTAAAAACACGTCCAGCTGTTGAGATTATGTTCCAGAAAACCACGTCCGCGCAAGAAATGTACTGATTAAATCCGAAACGACGGCATTCTTTATGGTCGAGCTGAAAAACGCACTCTGAAAGGGGCAGAAACATTTCTTGTTAAAGCCTCACTAATTCCCTACTACAACACTGACACCCAGTGGACTATTTAATGCTTCCATTTAGTGTAAAGGAGAATGAGGACATAAAACATGATTTCACAGAACATGTGCCTCTCCAGAAAGAAGTTTAGTCCGACGAAATGTTTCAGACACTAGATTTTTAGGTCTCCATATGATAAGGCATCTGTAGGCAGCAACATCAAATGAACCAACCATTTTGTAATAACTTACTTAGCCAAAAGCCCGTCACCTGCCCCTAACAACTGTTGTATGTATATTGCTACACGGAACTATGATAGTCTAAGATAGGCAAGACACGCATTCAGCACCATGGACAGCGCAACAACCTTACTCTTATAGAAGCTCACTCGAAAAGGTATTTCGTTTAATTGTCGTAGAAATATGACAAGAAAACGCAGTTTTCTAGCCTAGATACTGAACAAAATCACCACATTCAAATTTCAGGACCATGGGCAACAGTAGAATACAGTTTCTGGTGAAAACTATGCTGGACTAAATAGCGAAAACATATTTTATAGTTTCAAAAGACGGAACGCACTGAACACTGCTTAGAGACTGACAAAGACGACGTGAAAACAATTCACCTCTTTCACAAATAGATAACATAGTGCTTAGAAACGAAGCACCTCATTGGATTTACAGTAAATACAGTTAAGCCAAAACAAGCTATAAAAGTGATAATTACAGTGATACATTAGGTGATAAGATCATACTTTAGTCTTACCTCTCCAGACGGCCGTCTCCTGTCAGGGAGCACTAGTGTGTTGGCATGGCTGCCCGGGACTATAGTAGATCCTATACTCATTCTGGGTCCAACCAACATGTACCGTTTGTCTCCAGATCTGTACTGGATGCTGTGACACAGTGTCCCATCATAATTAGGCTCTTGTAGATATTTAGAAGTATAGCCTGTGGATTTAGAGCACTGCATTGCGATCAGCACGATGATACTGATGAGAAAAAGTACAGAAACTGATCCCAAAGTTATCATCAGGTAAAAAGTCACATCAGTCCCCTCCTCATCTTTTGCAGAACTTTTAACATCAGAAGCAGCAAAAGCCTCTTTGGGCTCCACAAGTTTGACCACCACAGTAGCTGTTGCTGAGAGAGAAACGTTCCCATTGTCTTTGACCAGTATGAGCAGTTTATGCTCAGCCTCGTCTGTCTCTGTGAATGAGCGAAGTGTTCTGATCTGTCCTGTGTAGCGGTCCAAACCAAAGAGACTGTGGTCAGTAACTTCCTGCAGTGAAAACAGTAACCAGCCGTTATATCCTATATCAGCGTCATAGGCTCTGACTTTAGTCACCAAGTGTCCTGCGTTCACATTGCGGGGAATCTCCTCCACACCTTCAGCAGAACCGTTAGAGCTGACTGGATACAGGATGACTGGAGCGTTGTCGTTCTGATCCAGAATGAACACGTTCACTGTGACGTTGCTGCTTAGTGACGGAGTTCCAGAATCTGTGGCGACAACTTGGAACTGGAACGTTTTCAGTGTTTCAAAGTCAAAACTTTTCAGTGCAGAAATTTGTCCATTATCTGAATTGATATTAAGAAACGACATGATGTCATTCTGACTTCCTTCTCTCACTATATGATATGAAATAGCTGCATTGTCATTTAAATCACTGTCCGTCGCGCTGACAGTGATTATTGCTTTTCCAGCAACATTATTTTCTGACAGGTAAAACTGTAAAGGGTTTTGGTCGAAATGCGGTCTGTTGTCATTTACATCTGATATCTGTATATTTAATGTTTTAATAGTAGATAATGGAGGTTCTCCACAGTCGGTGGCTTTAATTGTTATTTCATAATGTGACACCTCCTCTCGATCCAAAAATCTTTTAGTGACAACGGAGAATATGTTTTCCTTATAAGAAGGCTTTAATTCAAAGGGCACGTCAGAGGTTATGCTTGATATTATTTTGCCATTGACACCGGAGTCTTTATCTCTCACACTAATAAGAGCTATCATTGTGCCAGGCTTTAAATCTTCGGACACTGTACTTGTCAGTGATGTGACTTCTATTTCAGGTGGATTATCATTGACGTCTTTAATTTTTATAATGACCCTACACTCGCCTGTCAGTGGAGGTGTTCCTTTATCTGATGCTTCAACATCGAGTTTATAAACATCGTTTTCCTCATAGTCCACTACTCCTTTAACTCTAATCTCTCCGGTTAATTTATCCAATTCAAAAATATCATAGACTTCTTTCTTCAGGCTCTTACCAAGGTTGTATTCAATTTCACAGTTTGTGCCTTCATCCGGATCCGTCGCATTCATTCTAAACACTGAAGTACCGATTGGAACATTTTCTTGTATTTCAGTCTGATAAATCTCCTGACTGAATATGGGACGATTATCATTGCTGTCAAGAACAATAATAGAAACATTTAGTGTCCCTGATCTTGGAGGTTTACCTCCATCAACTGCTGTAACCAGCAGCGTGTGTTTGTTCTTTTGTTCTCTGTCTAACGATTTCTTCAGCACTAAAAATGGGATTTTGTCCTCGTCGCTTTGGCGGATATCTACTTCAAAATGTTCATTTGACGTTAAAGTATATGTACGGATAGCGTTAACTCGAGCATCAGGATCACGAGCAGTGAGCAGTTGGAATCGCCTTCCTGGTAATGTTTGTTCAAATATTTCAAACGTCTGCTCTTTTTCGGGGAAACTGGGGGAATGATCATTCACATCTGTAATTTCTACAACTACATAGTGTATTTCTAAAGGGTTTTCGACAATGACTTTTAGCTCCATTAGACAGGCGCCGCTGCCCCGACAGAGTTCCTCTCTGTCGATTTTCTTGTGAACATACAGAGCCCCATTGTCCTGGTTTACCTCAAAAAATGTCTCCTTAGATTCAGACACAACACGAAACCGCCGGTCGAACAAAGAGTTGATTTCAAGGCCAAGATCCTTTGCAACATTTCCAACAGCTGTTCCATCTTTCATCTCCTCTGGAATCGAGTAGCGTATTTCTGCCAAAGCCCTTATCCCGACAAACAAGAAAATAGCCAAATGTAAAGCAATCCAGGAGCAGACCTTTCTTCGAGTTTGTCTTTGGATTTCCATCATAATCCGGCAACACACAAACAAAACCCGTGAGTGAAATAAGGGTCTATATCAAACCCATTGTGTGTCGCAAATGAGAAAAATACACAACACCATGACATCGGAAGGCGAGTTCGATTCAAATGCCTTTTCTGCCTTTTCAGGAGGCAAACAAAAGCTTTGTGAGGGGAGGGCCGAAGTTACCTATGGTTTCCTAGTGTAATACTGACACCCAGAGGTAATTGAGAAAGTACGAACCTAAATATACTTGCATTAAAGAAATCATCTCCCCAATGTGACCCATTAAGGAAAAATAATTCAACCACCTGATTAAGGTGCTCACGTTGTGTAGCAAACATGGATGCCTCTTGATAATATGTCAAAAGCGAAGTAGATATAATAATAATAATAATAATAATAATAATAATAATAATAATAATAATAATAATAATAATAAAACAGTTAAGGGCCTTACTAAAGTAATGTCCTAAATCATGTTTACTCAGAACTTACATATGAACGGAAACACCAGCAACAAACGTCCCCAAAAGTTACATTTTAGGATTTGGTTGTATGTTTACAGAATTTATCACAGACGCACGGCCCCAATATAGTTTGCAATTCTAACGTGCTTTATGAAGGGAAAAGCCTAACAATTTCCGTATCACAGCTGTAAAAACCAGGCAAAGATTGTGAATTTGAAATGGATTTCATGAAATAAACAATTTTATGTCATTTAAATTTTTGTTAATCATCAGTATTTGCTCCACTGAAGTGCATACAAACACCTGTTCCTCTTCAAATACTGCATGCCGTCTGGTCAATACATTATGGAAAGTTAGACTTACTGGTAAATAAACTAACAAAAAGCACCGCACATAACATTATTGTCATATGGTAGAGTTTGTTATGAGCTGTTTAGCAGGGTTCTGTGTGCCAGAGGCGTTGGAAATGCAATGCAATAATATGCTACTGGGCACAAAGTCGTGACATTATATTACAAAATGCATATTAACATGATAGTTGGAAGATAGAGTTCTTACCTCTCCAGACGGCCGTCTCCTGTCAGGGAGCACTAGTGTGTTGGCATGGCTGCCCGGGACTATAGTAGATCCTATACTCATTCTGGGTCCAACCAACATGTACCGTTTGTCTCCAGATCTGTACTGGATGCTGTGACACAGTGTCCCATCATAATTAGTCTCTTGTAGATATTTAGAAGTATAGTCTGTGGATTTAGAGCACTGCATTGCAATCAGCACGATGATACTGATGAGAAAAAGTACAGAGACGGATCCCAAAGTTATCATCAGGTAAAAAGTCACATCAGTCCCCTCCTCATCTTTTGCAGAACTTTTAACATCAGAAGCAGCAAAAGCCTCTTTGGGCTCCACAAGTTTGACCACCACAGTAGCTGTTGCTGAGAGAGAAACGTTCCCATTGTCTTTGACCAGTATGAGCAGTTTATGCTCAGCCTCGTCTGTCTCTGTGAATGAGCGAAGTGTTCTGATCTGTCCTGTGTAGCGGTCCAAACCAAAGAGACTGTGGTCAGTAACTTCCTGCAGTGAAAACAGTAACCAGCCGTTATATCCTATATCAGCGTCATAGGCTCTGACTTTAGTCACCAAGTGTCCTGCGTTCACATTGCGGGGAATCTCCTCCACACCTTCAGCAGAACCGTTAGAGCTGACTGGATACAGGATGACTGGAGCGTTGTCGTTCTGATCCAGAATGAACACGTTCACTGTGACGTTGCTGCTTAGCGACGGAGTTCCAGAATCTGTGGCGACAACTTGGAACTGGAACGTTTTCAGAGTTTCAAAGTCAAAACTTTTCAGTGCTGAAATGTGTCCGTTTTCAGTATTTACATTTAAAAAAGACATGATGTCATTTTGATTTCCTTCTCTCACTATATGATATGAAATAGCAGCGTTGTCATTCAAATCTTTGTCCGTTGCGCTTACAGAGATTATGGACTTCCCAGCAACATTATTTTCTGATAGGTAAAACTGTAATGGGTTCTGGTCGAAATGTGGTCTGTTGTCATTTACATCTGATATCTGAATATTTAATGTTTTAACAGTAGATAAAGGAGGTTCACCACAGTCAGTGGCTTTAATTGTTATTTCATAATGTGACACCTCCTCTCGATCCAAAAATCCCTTTGTCACGATTGAATAAATATTTTCCTTATAAGAAGGTTTTAACTCAAAAGGCACATCTGAAGTTATGGTTGATATTATTTTTCCATTTACACCGGAGTCTTTATCACTTACACTAAGTAATGAAATAACTGTGCCAGGCTTTGAATCTTCGGACACTGTATTTGACAGTGATGTAACTTCAATTTCAGGTGGATTGTCGTTGACATCTATGACTTTAATAATTATTCTACACTCACCTGTCAGTGGAGGTGTTCCTTTATCTGATGCCTCAACATCGAGTTTATAAACATCGTTATCTTCATAGTCCACTACTCCTTTAACTCTAATCTCTCCGGTTATTTTGTCCAATTCATAAATGTCATAGACTTTTTTCTTAAGTGTTTTTCCAAGGCTGTATTCAATGTCGCTGTTTGTGCCTTCATCCGGATCCGTTGCATTCATTTGAAATATTGAAGTACCGATTGGAACATTTTCTTTTATTTCTATCTGGTAAATCTCCTGACTGAATATCGGACGATTGTCATTAATATCAAGAACAATAATAGAAACATTTAGTGTCCCTGATCTTGGAGGTTTACCTCCATCAACTGCTGTAACCAGCAGTTTGTGCTTGTTCTTTTGTTCTCTGTCTAACGATTTCTTCAGCACTAAAAATGGTATCTTACCTTCATCGCCTTGACGGATATCTACTTCAAAATGTTCATTTGACGTTAAGGTGTATGTACGGATAGAGTTAACTCCAGCGTCTGGATCACGAGCCGTGTGCAGCTGAAATCGCCTTCCTGGTAATGTTTGTTCACCTATTTCAAATTTCTGTTCTTTCTCGGGGAAACTGGGGGAATGATCATTGACGTCAGTAATTTCTACGACTACATAGTGCATTTCCAAAGGGTTCTCTACGAGAACTTTTAGCTCCATTAGGCAGGCGCCGCTGCCCTGACAGAGCTCCTCTCTGTCGATTTTCTTATGGACATACAGAGCCCCATTGTCTTGGTTTACCTCAAAAAATGTCTCCTTAGATCCCGACACAACACGGAACCGCCGGTCAGTTAACGAGATCATTTCAAGGCCAAGATCCTTCGCAACATTTCCAATAGCACTCCCTTCTTTCACTTCCTCTGGGATAGAGTATCTAATCTGACCAAAGGCCCCTTTTCCGAAAAACAGCAATAGCGAGAAATGAAAGACGACGAAACAGTATACCCTCGTTCGACGTTGTCTTTCTGTCCCCATTGTTAGACTATAAATAAGACCAAAAACAAGAAAAGATGTTACTCCGACAAAGAGGTATATGTCCAATCTCTGGAGTATCGCATAATTACGCACTGTACAATATAAATCCGCCTGGTGGAGTGCTTGATTCAAATGCTTGCCTTACTCGAGCTGGCAAACAAAAGCCTTTTAAGGGGAGGGACAACGTATCCTATCATTTCCACATATTGCAGTGACCCCCACAGGTTTTTAAGGGAACATAGTAGATTTTATATAAACATTTAACAATATTCTATAACTTTCGTCCTAAACACGCTCCCCTGCTCTGTCTTTCTCGCTCTCTCTCTCTTGCTTTCTGTCTGTGAAGTGCAAAGCTTCCGTAGATTGTTTGTTTTCATCAAGATTTGTATTCATTCAATTTCTAAATTCTTAACATTGATGGAGTGATAATCTAATTTCTATCTAATTATTATCAGTTATGTATTTTCTTCATGTTTTACAAAACCAGCTAATGTGTTTCAGTACCAATGAGAAGCAGTCACAATCAGCCGTGTATGGAGTGAATTTTAGCAATAAAGCCCTTGTAAACTACTCGCACAAACTAACAGAAACACTCTCAAATGAAAAATTGCCCAAATACTCCTGAACAGAGCTCAGCGCCGCGGACAGCGGTCACGGCCATAAAAAGGAGCTGTATTTCTATGCTTTCAATGTCTAACACAAAATCACCCCACAGTAAATACAAAAACAGATGTCAGCACCATGGACAGCACCATTTCACACCAGGCAAATTAAAATGGCAAATAAAACACATTATGTATCGTCTTCTATAATTGACTGACTACAATCGATTAGGGTTGTGTGAAAGCATTGTGCAAATATTTACAAATGTTTACCTACATTGTGAATTATATTTGATAGCCTTCTCTGTGCAAAAGGCTTAAGTGATGCTATAAGAAAATAATCTTGAACGAAGTAAAACAAGATTGTATGCATGTCATTATATTGTATGAAACGGAACGTTTTTTATGTCTTACCTCTCCTGATGGCCGTCTCCTGTCAGGGAGCACTAGTGTGTTGGCATGGCTGCCCGGGACTATAGTAGATCCTATACTCATTCTGGGTCCAACCAACATGTACCGTTTGTCTCCAGATCTGTACTGGATGCTGTGACACAGTGTCCCATCATAATTAGTCTCTTGTAGATATTTAGAAGTATAGTTTGTGGATTTCGAGCACTGCATTGCAATCAGCACGATGATACTGATGAGAAAAAGTACAGAAACTGATCCCAAAGTTATCATCAGGTAAAAAGTCACATCAGTCCCCTCCTCATCTTTTGCAGAACTTTTAACATCAGAAGCAGCAAAAGCCTCTTTGGGCTCCACAAGTTTGACCACCACAGTAGCTGTTGCTGAGAGAGAAACGTTCCCATTGTCTTTGACCAGTATGAGCAGTTTATGCTCAGCCTCGTCTGTCTCTGTGAATGAGCGAAGTGTTCTGATCTGTCCTGTGTAGCGGTCCAAACCAAAGAGACTGTGGTCAGTAACTTCCTGCAGTGAAAACAGTAACCAGCCGTTATATCCTATATCAGCGTCATAGGCTCTGACTTTAGTCACCAAGTGTCCTGCGTTCACATTGCGGGGAATCTCCTCCACACCTTCAGCAGACCCGTTAGAGCTGACTGGATACAGGATGACTGGAGCGTTGTCGTTCTGATCCAGAATGAACACGTTCACTGTGACGTTGCTGCTTAGTGACGGAGTTCCAGAATCTGTGGCGACAACTTGGAACTGGAACGTTTTCAGTGTTTCAAAGTCAAAACTTTTCAGGGCTGAAATTTGTCCATTATCTGAATTGATGTTTAAAAATGCTGCAGTTTTAACTTGTCTGCCCTCCTCTCTGACTATATGATAAGTCAGAGCCGAGTTTTCATTTAAATCTTTATCCAAAGCACTAACAGAAAATATCGGGTTTCCAGGCACGTTATTTTCTACCAGGTACAGTTCAAATGGATTATGCGAGAATTCTGGGTTATTGTCATTCACGTCTGATACATCTATACTCAGAGTCTTAAAAGTAGACAGAGGAGGCTGTCCACAGTCTGTAGCTGTTATTGTGATTTCATAATGCGAAATTAATTCTCGATCCAAATGCTGTTTTAAAACTAACGAGTACATATTATCCTGATATGATGGCTTTAAATCAAAGGGCACATTATCAGAAATACTACATATAACTTTACCGTTCAAACCAGAGTCCTGGTCCGTAATACTAATGAGGGAAACCACGGTCCCTGGTTTTGAGCCTTCAGATACCATGTTTGACAAGGAAGTCACCTCGATTTGGGGTTTGTTGTCGTTTTTGTCGAGCACTTTGATGATCACCCTACAGTCAGTACTCATTGGAGGCTGTCCTTTATCAGTGGCATGGACGTCTAACTTATACACGTCAACGGTCTCAAAGTCGATTTCTCCTTTTACTCGAATTTCCCCAGTGTTTTTATCTAAGCTAAATATGTCATATATCGTTTGGTCAAGTTGACCACCGAAAAAATATTCAATATCTCCATTTGCACCCTCATCTTCATCAGTTGCATTTACCTTAATAACACTTGTGTCTGCATCTATATTTTCAGGAATTGTTACTGAATATACTTCTTGACTGAATGTAGGATGGTTGTCATTTGAATCTAGAACTATGACTGTGACATTAAGCGTCCCTGACCTCGGCGGATTTCCTCCGTCAACTGCTGTCAGAATCAGTTTGTGCTCATGGTGCTTTTCCCGATCCAGAGCCTTTTGCAGAACTAAGAATGGTATCTTGTCCTCTCCTCTCTCTCGAATTTGTATGCTGAAATATTCGTTTTGATTTAGTTTATACACACGCACTGTATTAACTAGAACATCTGGATCTTGGGCAGTTGGTAAGTTGAAACGTTTGCCAGGAACAGTGGACTCGGGAATTTCTAACGTTTTTTCTTCTTCTTTAAAGCTCGGCGAATTATCATTTACATCAATGATTTCAACATCCACATAATGTATTTCCATTGGGTTCTCAGCGACCATTTTTAGGTTCATTAAACATGGAGAAACGCTTTTACAGAGCTCCTCTCTGTCGATAGTCTTATGCACATACAAGACGCCATTGTTCTGATTTACTTCAAAGTGAGCATCGGTAGATCCAGAAACAATACGAAACCGTCGTTCCTCCAGCGAACTGATGTCCAATCCTAGATCCTTGGCGATATTTCCAACGGCAGATCCCACTTTCACTTCCTCTGGAACCGAGTATTTTATCTGAGCTGAAACAGGCTCACAGCAGCCGAGTATCACAGAACAACAGAGAGCTAACCACCGGGACTGTATTCCTCGTCTTTGTCCTCCGGCTCCCATCGTGTCAGTTGTGATTAATATGTATATCCACTCACCGGTTTTTAAAATGTTTTTTTCCTAAGACACAAAATATACTTCGGAAATAGTTGCCATATTCTGAACATATCTATGTAGAAATGCAGCAACGGCCACACCGGTTCTTCTCAAACATACTGTCTCTTCTCTGTCGAACTGAACAAAACCTCCCTGGAAGGGGCAGGGCCAACACCATAACACAAAAGTTTATGCTGATATGACACTGACACCTTGTGGAGCGGGCATATTATGACCTCTCTTGAAAGCAAGTCGAGACATAGAATTGCAGTTTCTTAACTACAACTATTTTAATTTTTTTCAGACCATTAAAATGCAGATTTTATACTAAAAATATGTGTTTTTCTAACGTTCCAGGAGTCTAGTTTCCCTTGTTTTCTGTATTGTCTGATAATCAATTGACAGGCTAAAACTGGCTTCATTGTTACATTATTGAGCCAGGGAAATGCAACAAACAGTTTACTGGAAGGGTCGACAAGATATAACCATATTTCTAACACACGGTATTGTGACAGTTAACAAACTTGGTACTTTATATTGAATGTGCAAACATACAAACCACACGTTTAGTCCCCCAAAACCACAAATAAAATCCAGAAAATAATAAAACCAAACTCACATTCTGTATTTAATAAAACACAATACCAAGCGTGAATGTCAGCACCATGGAGAGCGCCGAGAAACGTGACGTTATGTTGATATAGCGTTCCTCAAGGAGTTGCCTCAAAGTATTGATTTAAATTAGTCTTATCCAAACTTTAAAAAAACATTTTTAACCTCAACTAATTAGTAAGCCAAGATCAGTGCCATGACATATAGTGTCGTGTTCGTAGCATGAACCCATTTTGCCATTCCAAGAGAGGCAAAAGATGAAGAGGACAAGAACAATTTCAGTGCATTTGTTCGGTATGTAAATCATAACATGGTCTTACCTCTCCAGACGGCCGTCTCCTATCAGGGAGCACTAGTGTGTTGGCATGGCTGCCCGGGACTATAGTAGATCCTATACTCATTCTGGGTCCAACCAACATGTACCGTTTGTCTCCAGATCTGTACTGGATGCTGTGACACAGTGTCCCATCATAA
>CAFUXE010001929.1:3799-30155 GCA_903364295.1 Serranus cabrilla | reverse complement strand
TTCTGGATAGATTATGCTCTAATATGTATCAACACACTGAAATTGGGACATTTTAAGCATTTTTAGGAACTTTAAAGTTTGACCTGTTTTGACAAAACATCCCATAATATGGTGTTTTCATTTTTGGATAAACTTTCCATTTACAATACTAAAGATATCCAGAGACAATCATTCATACATTTTTAGGAATTTTTAAAATTTGACCTTTTTTGACAAATAAATTACTTGTGTGTGTGTCTTAGTTTGAACGTCTGTGTCTCAATGTGTAGTAAGCGAGGCGAGCATCACCTCGACATCACCTCAGAGGAAAATAATGAGATTTTTTTCAAAAGCATTCTTTAAATAAGTGCAAAATGTCAAGTTAGCGTCATCATTTTGTATTTAGCAAATGGAGCGCACAGTGAACAAATGAGGCTCAACATTCTGTTTTTTCTCTGAGCAGGCATTCTGAAGTTTTCCGGCTGAGGGCATGAGCTTTAGATTCTGCTCGTAAACTGTCAACTTTTCTTTTTTGGGGAAAAAAGACAATCACACCCCAAAACTAAAACCGTAATTTAATTACAACATTGTGCAAAGACATACATGCTTTTATCAACATACACAGTGAATGCATTCCATGGCAGGGAGAGGAAAGTAAAATAACTCAATTGAATGTGTGTGTGCATACTTGTACTTCCCATATTGTGAGGACCATAGTAAATTTGTAACTAATAGAGTGAGGACATTATGCGAAGTGAGGACATCTTCAATTACTTTTATGCTTTGGTGGTTTGGGTAAGGAATGGGGTTAGGCAATTAGTTGTGAGGCTGAATATTCGGGTTATGGGCTAGTGAATGCATTACGTCAAAGGGTCCTCACAAAGATAGAAGTACAAGGATGTGTGTGTGCTGTTTCAATAGATCTGGCAGCATTTATTGTCAAGGACTTGTCGACCATGTTTGATTTCAGCCTTCACTTTTACTTAAGCATCCCTGGTTCATCAGGTAAAAGAAACGATGCATTAACGGAAGGAGGAAATGGAATAATCGGAATGGGAGAAAAACAAACTAACACTGTAACCGGGAGTATATAAAGCATAATCACATTCTTCTGGATCTTCTGACCTTGAGTATCTAAAGCATGTGTGACTCTGAACGGCCTCTTATTTCATGAGCGGCTTTATTTCCATTACCTGAAAAATCTCAAGGCAACATTTAAATGAGTTGTCGACTCAACTGAGGGTGGAGGTTGTTTAGTATGCTGCCCTTTAATGGAAAAACACATTTTACAACCATTGTAGAAACAAGAGAAAACTGCATTAACTCCTACCAAATATTTCATAGAGAAGGTGAAAAGAATAAACCTGTTTTTGTGCAAACATTATTCATATGGAGTGATGAGGAGACATACATAGGTTACCTTAAGACCACTACTTATAACATAGGTCACTAAGATTTAAAAAAAAAAAAAAAAAAGAAAAGAAAAGTTTCTTAAATGTAGACTACGAAGACCTAGATTTGGAAAAAAGGTCAGGCAAAAAAAGAAAAGAAAAAACGAATGAAAAACATAGGTTACCTTAAATGCAGACAATTGCAATAAAAACATAGGGTACCTATATAAAAAAAATAATACTACTAATAATAAAACACACATTGTTTGAATGACGACCACTGCATTAACAATATAGCTTCATAAGTTTAGGTAGGGGGAAAAAAAATGTAATAAAGAAACATAGGTTACCTGAAGACCACTACTTAAAAACATAGGTCAAGATTTTTGAAAAACAAAGAAAAAAACATAAAAGGTTATCGTAACTGTAAACCACTGCATTAAAAAAATTTGATCGAGGTTTGGAAAAAAGTTAGGCAAAAAAAGCAAAGAAACAAAAACATAGATTACCTAAAACAAAATACTACTACTAACATAGGTTACCTAAGAAAAACAAATGATAAAACATATGTTCCTTTGAATGTAGACCACTATTTTTAAAACATAGGTTCCCCATTTTTTTTTTGAAAGGTTAGGTTAAATAAAATCAAAGAACTTTATTTATGATAATATTTATAGATACAATTTAGTTATTCCTGCAGGTGTGAGGTCCTCCCTAATGCTCAGCTGACAGCACAGCCGGCTTTAACGAACCAGTCCGCAATTTATACAGCACCCCGATTAGGTGTGAGAGCACACATGAAGAAATGTTATTTTCTTTTCCAGCTGTGTGAGGAAGCAGACCAGACTGCTGTACTGTCTGAGTGTAATGTGTTAATCCCAACAGAGTATATAAAAAAATAACTCCACTAAGCAAAAGTTTTGCATTCAAAACTTAGTCGGGAAAAGATTAAAGTATTTTAACAGTCTGTCCCAGAAGTTACATACAGTAAACAATCTCACATATGAATATGTATTTTTAGATTTCTTTTAATTCACTGCCTGTAACTTGTGGCCAACTCCTCCTCCTCACTTCTTCTCTAACTCCTTAGCAGCCTTTCTGAAAAGCTCTGAGTGTGTCGGTGCACTGTAGCCAACAACAGGATGACAGTATAAAGCAGAGGCAGGCTCAAAAGCAGATTGTGTTCTCTTGAAGCCATTCTGCCGTGTCCCTGAAAACTAAATACACACACTGTTGCTCCGCGTTTGTCGTTACCCCTTGAATTTGACTTGCCAGCCAATTAGTCACACAGCTCAAGCCTTAATCAGAGTTTGAATGGGTGAAATGAGGGAACAAACACCTTCCCGCTGCTGCATGCTGTGCAGAGGATGTCTGGCTTGCTCATAAACAGCAAAATGTTGAAAAAGTGTGCACAAAATGCAGCTGAGAGGCTTTGGAGGGGCGAGGGACTCGAAAGGAGGGATGAAAGGACGAGGGAGGTGTTCGTACAACCTCTTTGCCACTCTTTCATCCGTTTCTCCACCCACTTTCCCAAAGCACCTTAAGTGTACACTCTCCTGCAGCACTCCCCGTGGACCGGACTGATTTGAATACTACATGCTGTCTGATTTTTCAATACTGCCACTCCATTTTTCTTTTCAATGAGAAAGATGGCGAGGGAGGGATGAAAAAAGGAAGGAGGGAGAGATGGATGTTAGCAGGGCAGAAGGGGAAGCAGGGTGAGGCAGGGAAGGAGGCTTTGGATCCATATTTATTAACTGGGTGGATGAATAGTTGAGTGGAAGAAGGTCTGCACTGCTGAAAAGGTATAATTTCCAACACATCTGCGGTAAGTATAGTGTTGTCAACACAGCATGTGTCAAAGAT
The DNA here is from genome assembly GCA_903364295.1 of Serranus cabrilla. NCBI lineage: Eukaryota > Metazoa > Chordata > Actinopteri > Perciformes > Serranidae > Serranus > Serranus cabrilla. The sequence continues at coordinate 26,919 of CAFUXE010001929.1, read as the reverse complement.
GCAGCATTACCTTTGCATTCAAACACAACATGGCTTGCTGCTTATACATGCTGAGTTGAAAAGCTAGTGCATATGGAGCTTTGGTATATTATTATGCGCTTTTAGTGTAGATACAAACATTTTATAAGCCGGGCGAGAATACCTGCTATTCAAAGTAGTCACCAAAGTGAGGCCGCATACACATTTTTCTTAATTTTTTATATATCTGAGTGGTGAAAAGAAGTCACAAAAGAAAAAGAATCATCTCAGGGTTCTGGAAAAGTTCGACATTTTGAAAAATATGTGCTTGAAAAGAAGAGAAAAGACTCTCTTACACCTATGGGCTAAATGTGAGACTTTTTAGCATGAAGCATGAGGAAACAGCTAGCTTATGTATGTTTGGTGTTAGTGGGCTCACAAGTGTCCAATTTTGAGCAAAGGTTTTCAAATGATTGCATTGTTTTTTACACTTTATTAACTATTTGTAGAATCAGGATTGTGTAAAGAGCGACAAAGTCCGCACAGGGAGGAGATTTAAGTCTCTCTTTAACGTGTGCACAGGACTCACTGGGCTTTCCAGATAAACTTAGCTTGTATTTCACAGGAAATGTGGAAAGTTCTGGAATTAGGGCATCACCAAAGTCCTCCATCAACAGTCCGCCTCCAATAGTTGAGATATTAAAGTGATGGACCAACAGTTCAACCCTGACATCCACTAGCATGGCAACAAAAAATGCCTTCTGCAAAACAAACATCTCATTTTATGGAGCTTCTCCAGTGTAGCATATATTGAATTTATGAGTCCTGAGAGATTCTGCAAGCTTTACCCTTACACCCATTTTCAACTGTAATATCACAGGGAATTGGCAGTTTAAGTGTATGCCTCATATTTTTTTTAGAATTTGTAAATTTTTGAGCAGTTGCAGGACCATTCATTGTTGCTTATAATTAGCCAACTGTCTTTCCAACTCTTCCATAGTGGTACCTGGCAAACTTTTATATTACTCGAGGATGCCGTTCAATAATTTGTTGGTGTTGGTAAACAAACCGTCAGTCTCAGTCAGGCTTGGGTGCTCTCAAAGATACTGTGGTTGTCTGGGAGAAAGCAGGACTCTTGTTCTGGTGGACCGCAGATTAAGGAATATGTGAGAAGAAATTAAATTAGCTGTTGGCTAAATGTTAACACACTTTACTTCCCCCTTGTTGCATATTTTTAAAGGGTTGAGATGGGAAAGCGAAGCACGAGAGGTTGAGTAAGAAGATGTATTTTTCTTCAAGCCAAAAACTCTACTCCACTGCGGACAGATAATTCCTCTTGTTTCCAATGCAGTTTCATGTGTCAGCATTTATTAGAATCAAGCTCCAGTGCCTCAAAACAAGGCAGCGAAAAAGCATTTTTAAGAAACGTATCCCACCAGCAGATTGGCAAGGTTTTTGCAACATTTATATTCAGACCTCACAGGGAATAGTGTAAGAGTGAGTTAGATGGATGAAGAATGAGGGCGTGGAAGAGGTGGAGAGAGGAAACATGGGTAAACATACTGGATTGTGGGCTGAATAAACCGTGAAAGAGGGAGAAAAATCGATGGCAAGGCAGCAAAAAAGGAATAAAAAATGTGGAGGCCAACAGAGGCAGTCTCTCCCTTTCCATTCCAAAAGCTCTCTAATTCCCTCTCCTTCCCTACCAGTCCTTCTCCTCACCCATTCCCTCCATCCCAGCAGTGCAGGCAGCCAATTTACCCTACTCTGCACGGTGACCGTGCTCTTCAATCCCTCTCTGCAGATGGATGGATGAATGAATGGTAAGTGGAGAGATGTTTAAATAGAGAGAGAACCCCAGAGAAGGGAGGCTGAATACACTGATAGATTGACAGGGAGAAAGAGAGAGGGGAGCAAAGATGCTAGAATACATGTTTTTAAGTTGAGGGCGGTGTTGGGTGGGAGAAAAGGGAAAGATACATGTTTCTTTCAACTTGTTCAACAAAAGAGATGGGGACAGGGGGAGGAAGAGAGTAAAAAGTACAGGAACAAGAACTGTTCTTCTGGGGCTGCAGGTAACATCCAGAGACCCTGGGAGGCTTACAGCTCCACTGTGACTAGAAGCTCTGGAGCTGACATGGATTCAATTGGGCTGCATGTCAAAAATGGCAATTTAGGCATTTTTGGAAAGGGTTTGGTGGAAATTTCCCAAAAAAGCTCCTTAGTGCATTACCAGTGCCCATTAGCTGAGCAATGTCAAGATAATTGACAAACACCTGTATTCCTGACAGCTAATGAATACAACATTAATTTCCACTGTAAACTTAGTTAGTGCTAATGATGAAAAGCTCAAGTCATGGCTGACAGGTCTACGACAATGTTCTGACGTCAAAGAAATTACCATTTCAACCGAAGCCAAGATCTTTCCTTCACCCTAATCCAAGTGGTTTTGTGTCTAATCTAACTATTCCTATACATACAACCGCAGTGTTGTCACAGCATAAAAAAATCACCTGGAAATTGGTCAAAATAAACAAGGAACCCAGATTGGCAAAATTAAAAAAAATTTTAACAGAGTCTGGAAAGTACTGAGACCAGTTTCGGAATAATGCGCCATTCCCAACATTACCCCCAAATTACAAACTAGATGTTATTGATGGGAAGATGTGGAAGTTGGAATAAAAGAGACTGTTAGTCCAGGAGTCCTTTAAGGGAATTTTGTCTTCTTCTGGCATGTCCATTTGTCAAGGTCCTCTTCAAAGATGTACCTTTGTCCTTAACAGTGTTTCTTTTCACACTGGGGTAAAAAGGTTCTCCAAATTTAATATCAGGGTCTCTCTATAGACCGATTTGGTGTCAATTACCAAGGCCAAGGTTTTCAGATGTAAACAGTGGAGTTAATACAGAGGAAAGCGGGGACACAATGTGGACCAGCTCCAATTCCAACCACATGGACGACCAAGACGATCACAGCATCCATCTCTACATCAGTGGAGGCACTGAGCAGTTGGGTGCACCCTGCTGGTCAGTCCAAAGGCACTGGAAGGTGGGCTGGGCAACTCCGTGCCCACTTTGGTTTCCAGTGAGATGTCAGAAACTGTGGCGTCCTTTGTTGTGTTGTGTCCTTGGCTGGATCCTGGTGTGCCGGATAGCGTCTTTCAACCAGGTGACTCCTTTTCTGTGTGCTGTGGGCAGATAAGAAAAAAGAAAGAGGGCTGTAGAAAGTCAAATTAAATGCAGCAAGTAGGCCTACATATATTTGTATCGACACAAAGCTTTCTTCAGTGCCAGCTTTAAGTGTTTGCTCAGACACAGATGCAATAACTGTTTACATAAGCTTCAAACCAACAGTGGTACCATCTTGAGGGGTAACACCAGTGCACATTTATATTTTTCTCTAACCATTCAAGTATTTTTCCCCCTTTGCTTCTCTCGACAAACATTAACCATCACTGTAAAAACATATAGCTCTGTTATCACCTTGTGTATTTCTATTCTAGCAAAATCGAGTGTAAAAATCCATTTTGTGTCTCCAGCTACACAATCTTCTATCCAATCTTCTTCCACCATCACTGTCGCCAGGTAAACATAACAGAAGACCCTAATGAGAAAATACTAAAAAGACTTTAACTAAAAACTGTGAGCAAAGCCAAGTGAGGAGAGCTGCAATATGCACGCTGTTCAACATGATTTGTTATGTTAGAACAGAGCAGCAGTGTGTCTGAGCAGTTTTAGGGATTTTTGAAAATAATTGGAGCCTATGACGCCTGTGAGGTAAATTAATCTTGCAGCAGCAGACAGTGGGAGCTTTGTGGTAAATACAGCAGTGGGGTTTAGACTCTTCATAGGCTTTATTAGCTGCATGAAAGAAGATAGGTACACCAGTGTGATGCTTTAAACCAGGTCATCTATTTAATAGTCGTGTGTGCTCATTTGTGTGTTATTGCGTGTGCACGAGTGTGGTGACAGTGGTGTAATTACTGCTGTTGGCAACTGAACAGAGAAAAAGAGAGCCCAGATATATGCAAGTGAACACAACACACACACACACAAGAGAAGGAAGATGAAGAAAGCAAAACCCCATTTTGGCCGATGAAGCATCACTAATATGAGCAAACACACCAGACTGTCCAACACCTACTGACCCACAGCTGAACCCACTGGTTATTTGTGTACATGGGACTTTGGTCACCTCCTAATGTGCAAGTTTACAGAATCCATTTAATCTGCACACTTAAAGTTTTTCAACTGTAAACTACGATGCACCAGACTTTTCATTAAGTTTAATGTAAACCCATTGGCGGCAAAATTGGATACTTAGAGTAAAGATGTTGTATAAAGGGTGCAACTGAGGAAGGATTGGAGGGTCAAATGAGCCCCAGACAGTGACCCAGGATGCCCTTTGTGAAACAAAGAGATAATTACCCCGACCTAAGTCAAGTGGATTTGTTGCCTAAAGCTAAGCATTTTACTGTGAAGTCTATTTTGTCTTTATGCATGTAAGTGGTGCAGAATGATACACTGCCCCTGACACATCCGAAACCAAAGTATAGTTCTGCCTTGTGCTTTGGAGACTGGTTTCTCATCAAAAATGCCAATATAGGGCATTTGTACAGGCAGGAAAATTCAACTCATATATATATATATATATATATACTCATATATTTATGGACTTTCATCCAGGAGATTCATATCCCATGTGAAAACAAAATGTAAACAACTTTTTACGTAACTTCTGTGGCTCACAGTTTATGAATCAAGTTTTTTACATGACTTACTTGGCTCACATCACCCTTGTAACTACTTCATTGCTGGCATTTATGTACGTTTATTTACTGTATTTACTGTTTAAACTGTCTTTTATAACGCCTAACCAGGAAGTTCTTTGCCCTAAATCCGCGTCAGTGGTTTTATAGCCTAAATTCACAGAAACTGCAGCCTTTTTTACAATCGTGAACAATAGCTGTATGTATCATGATGTGTGTGCTATTTCTAAAAAGCTCAGCTGTTTAGCGAGCCGCAAAACGCTCACAAGTCATTCTGACAAACATATTGACAAACGGTCTATTCTGTCGTTTGGGTTGGAGATGCTTCTGTATCACACGCTGAGGGCCGTGAATAAAAACTTTGGTATCTCACGAGTTGGGATGAGAATTCATTGGATGCCCAATAGAACCGAACAGATAGATGCTCTACATGGGGAGAAGTTTGACTGTTCTAAAGCTTTCAGTCAAATTCGTTTTTTGTTGATGGCAAAAGGGGTTCCATAACGTAATTCTGTCATCTTTTGTCGAGACTACTGCAACTTCTTGAAGTGCCAATCGAAAGATGTACCTTGGTCATTGAGAGTGTTTCTTTGAATGAGATCCACAGAATACTGGGAAAAAAATATTGCTTGCCATGTGCAAGAAAGAGTTCCTCCAAAGGTCTTTTCAGACCACCCTATAAAAAGATTTGGTCGATCACCTCTTCCTCTCCAAAAGATTGCCAATGTAAAAACCCTGGAAGAGGCCAGAGAAGCAGTGAATGATGCATCAAAGGAGCTGTCTCTCAGGGCTCCCTGCAGTACTTCCCAGCATTAGAGCAGCGAAATTAATTGTTACTGCTGTTCTTGATTTTTACATGGAGACGCATCAATGCAGCCCTCCAACCATTCAGAGAGGAGCAGAGTGCTTTTGGTGCTGTGGAGGAAACGAGGGCCAAACAAGGAGGCCTATAACAAATCGGTGTGACATCGAAATGATTTCAAAGCTGTTATTTAAAGGAAGTTATGCACTGTAATGTCACTTTAAACTACAATAAAAAGTACATGGAAATATGTATACTGTACCCTTGAGAAAATGCAAACAAAAGTGCAGTAGTTCTATATATAGATCTGGCTTTACATCACAAAGAAAGTGGAATAAAGGTTTATATCTAAATGTGGGAAACATGACGATATTACAAGGAAAAATAGCACAAGATGAAATAGCAACAACCTGCTGTCAAGAAAACAACTTTTTCACCTTGCCATGCTATGCTCTAGGGGGGGAAAACGACTCGGGCCAGCGTGGCTTGAACAGTCATGGTTGCTCAGCGCCCAGCTCATTGAAAATAAGCCTCTGAAAATGTTTCAGTTATGAGGCTTACCACTGCCCTTGTGTTTGTAGGTATGCCAGAAAATCCCCAAATGTGGACCAGGCTGTCAGTAACCTCGATGCATTGATGGGTACAGTGGCAGCAAACACTACCGGAGCCTGGAGGAACATTGGGCAAATAAAATGCTGTATAGATGTGAAAGAATTAGGGGGGCAGGATCAGATGTCCTTTGTACTTTCTCGGGTTGTTGTCCCACTGACAACACACAGAAATCAAACCCAAGTTGTTGGGTTTTTGTCCAGGGGACCCCCCACTTCCTGCTGCGCTTAGAGGGAAGTACACTGAGCTGCTGTAAGTCTGTGAAGGCACAGCAGTGCACGCCACAATATTCATAAACAAACAAGATTTTGGGAATATTTGAGGTTTGTGAACACAGTTTATTGACTGTGAAGATAAGAAGACACCAATACAAGAATGCCTGCCAACTGCTCTATTAAAATGCTGGGAACATGTAGCGCGAACATGTGTATTTGTATCCATGCTTTGGCTCTTTATTTTCCCTTTCCTATCCTCTCTCCTCTCTGAATTCCCGGAATGAGTGTGTGTACACGCTTGCCAGCACATGTAAGTGTGTGTGACATTTTCTTATTACCTTGCTGTTTGCCTCTATTTGTTTTTGAGTGGTGTAAATAAAATGTTTGTCCTGCATATTTGTTCGTGCAGTCAGTTCTCAGTCCGACGCTTCTGTTTTTCCGGCAGTATCAGAAATATGACTGAGAGAACAGTGTTAGGGATTAGAGGATTAAAAATGAGGGATTACAGTAATGCTGATTATTATGTGGATTATGTAAAAAAAAAAAAGTACCTGTATTCAATATGAAATGATGGAGTGAATAGGTCAGTGATTATTTTTTAAAGGTTACATTTAATATGTTTTTTTCTTGTACGTAATAAAGAGCTGGTACATAACCAAGGTTGGAAAAATAGAGGCACTTCTCAGAATAGCAGTGTTGAAATTGTAACTGTGAAGCCTCATTTATGCTCCCTTTGCGTACAAAGATTATTCAAAATGATGTAACAGTCACTGCCCATATACTTCCATGAATCCTTTACATAAGCATGGATGTGGAAGTATTATTTCTAATAATTTCTTTGTGACAAATGGAACGTTTTTTTTAACGTTTTTTTGACTGATACAGTATCTCTTGTTCACCATTTTGTTCATAATTTTGTAGTTTTTGATCACTGCTCTGTTTAGTTCGTGTACTGTATACCTTACTTTCGAAAAAGGTGATTAGTTTAGTAGTGATGTCCAAATGAAGCTTCATGAACCATTATTTGTATTTAATGACCCCACTAGAAGGCACTCTTTGTTTCAAGCACCATCTATTGAATGCAGAAAATATGGAAATGGTTCATAAAGCTTCATGAAGCTTCATTTGCCCATCACTAGTATTTGAATTATGTTATAAATAAGCATAGCCCCTGCCCTCTTCTGGTGGAACCCAAGTTACTGCAGGTTTTTATACATATACGGAGAGTGTATAACCATATTACAAACCATGTGTATAAATAAAATAGGGACAAAAACACAATAGGGCAAAGGAGAAAAACAATGAATTTCCCCATGTCAGTCAACCAAAGACACAAGCTTTCATTAGCACAGCATTGTTCAGTCAGTCTTTGGCAGTCTTATTAACTCAGAGCAACTGAGTGAAATGAATCATGGCTCAGACTTGGACGATCAAAACACACCCACTGAAGTGCAGTGGTGAAGCTGGCAGTGGCTCATATTACCTTTGCCAGCAAAACTCTCAGTGATCCCGTTGTGGAATATGGAGTTAATTGTCTTTGCAGGCACACGGTCAGATCGAACGGGGGCAAGTGCCTGAAACCTCACATGACTTGTTTGGTTTTTGTTATCCGGCAGGACAAGAGGAGTGCATCTTTTATTAAGTTATATTTTTGCAACCCCTAGTTGATGATCAGGGTTGACAAGGTGAGAGCAGCTGTGGACACAGTGTATACATGCCATCAGCTGTTAAAGATTATCTTCTGAAGGTGTCTTGCATAATGAAAGACATATTTCATAAGTGGAAGTTAGCCGGTAAATCATGGTTTAGAAGCATCACTCAGTCATGCATGTATCTAAGCTTATCTAATGCATAGTGGCACCCCGCCTTCAACGTGCAGAAAGACTCGTCCACACAGGCCGATGCTTGCAGGAGCATTAACTTAATACAGTCCTTAGCACTTCATCACCCTTTAACTTCATCAGAAAGCAGTTGCTGGCTAAATGTTACGCTCCCAGAATCAATATTCGTCACACATCACTCTTTTTTTCCTCCTTTCTGTCTCTGGCCTTGACTGGTGTCGGCATAGCAACACTCCACTTCCTCTAAATTATGGTGTGGCAGCCAATCAAACACGAGCAGTGACCCTGGAGAGGCAGCGATAACAAATCAGCTTCAGAGACGAAGTGTGAGTGTGTGAGTGTGTGTGTGTCAGTGCCTCTGTTGGGTGATATGCAGCTTTGGACACTCACAGTCTCAAGTCTTGTTGAGCAGAGACCTTTGACTTGAGACTGTCTGATCTATTTTTCGGACTTCTGATGGCCCACAACCTCTACCTTTTCCTCCTCTCCTTCCTCTTCACCTCTTTTGTCCTTGTCCCCTTTGCTCCATCTGCTGACATTTTTCACACTCTCTCTTCTGCACCGTTTGAGTTTTATGATGCCGCTTCACTTTCAGATATATACCGTCTGTCTCTGAAGCCGTACAGCAGAATAAACCTCGTCTTTCTTCTAAATGTCCGTCATCTTGCAAACACTCAACTTGTGGATGGGTCTTTGGCTTAGGTTAGCTTAAACACAGGCATGCAGCTAGCCTTTAGAAACATCTAAACTAATTAACAAGTTCTATCTTATCTGATTAATCAATAGTCCCATGCAGGAAACCCTGTCCCTGTCCTGGTTCCGGCTTCCTCATTTGCACACAGACAGGAGATCCATGTCCAATCTTCTAATCAGCGCTCCCTAAATAAGTAAAGAAATGTATTTTTCAAAATGCCACTTTCAGTTCAAAGCAATTATATTAGTGTTTCAAGCCTTTTCAGCTCTCGTTTCATCTCCGGCAGACAGATGCTTTTGAGTTAGAAAGAACTTAATTCAACAGTCAATTGAACAAACTATAAACGCAAAAACAAAGACAAGAGCCAATAACCATTAACTCGCAATTCTTTGCAACTGAGAGCTTACCCTTTCCTTTTCTGCTGGTTAGATTGTTTTAAATACCAGAGAAATTCAACAGAGTACAATGTGTGCCAACCGACTCCAGCTGTGTTGGTGATGCCTAATCTCCACTGTGCTGTTTTTAAAGTGTTGCTGTTGTTATTTTTAGGACACACACAAGTCAGTGGCAGCAGCAACTTGTGGTGGAAACTGGGACATTTCAGTGTTTAACTGATATTTGTTGGGACTCAGGACACCCAGGACAATCCTGGACACACTGGGAGGTCTGGTTACCATGGTTACAGTCATCAAAAAGATTGTCATCAGGTGTGAATCATGTGTGTTTAAGTACTTTGGAGTTACAGTCTTTGTTCCCAAATTTTAGGACAAATGAAAAGTATTTTTTCAAATGTGTGAAGCAAAACCTCTTCAGAGTTGGATACTGTCTCCCCCCACTGAGATAAACTCTTATAATAAAGTTCTTTAACTCAGTCGGTAACAATAGGACTTCCTGTTGCTGACTGCCTCTCTTTAGTTTTGATAAAAAAATAATGTGGCAGCTGAAATTACCATTTTGTGTTCCTGCACTTTGCATGAATCTTTTACGCTGTGCCTCTCTTTCCCAGTTGGTCCTATTTTAGTCATTTTTGCATCTCCCCCTGTCCCATCTGCTCTACATTTAATCCCCTTATGGCTAACAACAGCTAACCTGCTGGGAGTTGACAGCTCTCTCTTTCTCGCTGCGTATTTTATTTTCCCTGCGTGTCACTGAGTGCTCGTATGTGTTAAGGACATAAATGCACAGTGTTGTTTGCAGCTGTAATCTGAAGTGGAAGCCTGAAACACCAGCTTTTCAAAGCGTACCATCAGAGTGACTCTAAAACATAGCAATTAGTGTGCGCTGGGTAAATATGTTGTGTTTGATGGTGACGATATGGGAACTGTTGATCTTCTATTGAAGTTACCTTGAATAGACTGGCACCTGGTTTGACTCCTGTTTTTCTCTTTAAAGTATCTTTGTGTGGTGTTTTTTTTATCCATTCTGAACTTCACCACCTCCTTTTTCATCTCCATTTCATCACTCATGGCTATTTCTCATCTCCTCTTCCTTCCATTCTTCTCTGTGTCAACTGTTTTCCCAGCTCTTCTCTTCTGGGCGGATCAATAAATAAAGCAGACCTCATATCTGAGAAGAGCACACATTTGTTTTGTTTTTTTGCTTGTGTTGGTCTTTGTAGGCAGATTCAAGAAATGTTTGCTTTCTCTAATACAAGTGGTGTTTATTATGTGGCCTTCCACTGTTTGTTATTCTATCAAGTGAAAAAAGAAAGCTACAAAAGTATTTAAAAAAGTAAATTGATTAAAGTCCTAAAACCGGTCAATGTTGTTGTTCAGGTGCTATAAATGTTTCAGCACCTTGGACAGCGTCATTGGTCTAAGAGAGGAGAGGGAGGGAGCTATCCATGGTGCTGAAACAGTGATAAGGACAGAAAAACAAAGCAGAGGGTCAGACTAAAGAGTTCAATAAACAAACAAAATAATAACCATAAAAAACAACATTTGGACCATACAGAACCTATGTATTTTTTCATCAAGTCCACTATTTTTGTAATTAATTAAATTAAATTAGATTAATTAATTAAAATTAATTAAGTTTGGACCAGACTGGTCTCGCCTCAAAAACGACCCCATAGGTTGTTTATACAAGCAACAAGTAGGAATAATGGTGAAATGGAGTATAAAACACAGAAGTTGGGAAAAGGTGAGGCGGGACAAAGAGACCCACCTAGGTTAGCGGTTTTGTTGCCTAAATTCACAGCAGCCTCTTTTTTCTTTTCTCTTTTTTAACGAACAGTACCTATGCGCAATTTTCAAACACTCACCTCTGCAGTGTACAGCAAACCGCAAAAACGCTCATTTGAGTAATTTTGACATTCGCTAATATAGGTTGTAATGGATGATACTGACAAACTATTTCTTGGTTGGACTGTTGGGCACTCAGTATATCTCATTCTTTCTTTTTCCTTGATGCTCAATTGCCCCAAATCAGAATTAACAACAAAAAATCAATCAGGATATTGTTGACACTGTAGCCTAGCAATACACATTGATGTATGAATTAACATGAATGTGCATTACTGACTTAGTAGTTAGGACTAGAGATGGTCAAATGAAGCTTCAGGAAGCTTTATGAACCATTCTCTATATTTTCAGCGTGCATTAGATGGTGCTTTCTGTTCAATAAAGGGTAAAAAGTACCATTTAACTTAAAACAAAGAGCACCATCTAGTGGGGGCAATAAATACAACTAATGGCCCATGAGGCTTCATTTGGACATCACTAGTCAGGCTAGTCAAAGGCCAGACGGTGCAACCAACCACAGAACCCTGATCCAGAAATAACAGACTCTTCAGTATACTGACATATTTCTTTCCCATTATTTCCTTGAAACAAATATACAAAGTTGACAGTCTCCTCCTATAGCTGACCATCTGCATTACTTTCACTCCTCATTATCCCTCTGCACTCTGCCTCCATTTCCTAAATGTTTTCCCTCCAACAAACTCATCTAGTGTTGTTTATCTGCCTGGCATTCGTCTATCGATTGATCTCCGCAGCATTTTCATCAAGTCATTAGCTCGCTCCTGCATTTGTTTAATTGTTTCTCTCCACTCCCTCTCTATATGGCCTTTGGTGTTTTATGAGTATTGCATCAGTACCCTGAAGGTAATGTAGAATGACGGAGGCACGGCGCTAATGTTTATTGTCTTGCTTTTTTCTTCTTCTCTTCTTCTAAAGCTAACCATTGCTGACAAAGGGTGATATAACGGGTGAAAACCTCTTGTTTCACGTCTTATTTGCTCAGGTCTTGGACATTAATCTGTATCTTCAGCAGCTGAAGAGTTTCAGGTCAGACGTGATGAAATAATGGATAAAAGAGTAATTCTATCCAATTACAAGTACTGCCTTTGACTAGGCGATGAATACATACCAAGTGCTAGGTTATATATATGCTAAATGCATTGGATTCTGGATAAAATGTATAGAATATGCTGAGGTTTCAGTTGATTTCTCAGCCCAGATTGGTTTTATTAGGATAACTTTACTTTATTTTCTGATATAATAAGGAGCAAACCCAAACTAAAAGCACATCAAAGTCATCTTTATAGAAGCGTAGAAGAAGCTTGTATAAGCCAGAGAAAAAGACAAGATATAGAAATCTTAAATATTACTGCTTGATGAATCAAATATGTATCTAATTCACAGTCTCTTGACATGAATTATATGATAAATATTTAAGAACATAATTTTACTATCACTGTTACAACTAAGACCCAACCTTGTCTCCTAAAGATGGCGTTCCTCTAAGAAGAAACTGCATTCTCAGTTTCTCCAGTATTGCAGCTGCAGTTTCTAACACATGGTTAATGTTGTGAATTAAGTTAAACTACTTGGTTACCTTCAGGAAAACACTGTGGTTTGGTTAAAATAACCAACCAATTATACAACAACCTTAACTTGTATAATTAACTTACGGTAAGTTTAGGGTCAGGGTTAGGTAAGTTAATTCTGTACATAACATTAAATGAGCAAACAAATTTATTTTTGTTTTCACAGGGAACACCAATAGCGGTCAAAAATCTTTTGTTTAAGCTTGTTTAAACTTTCTCTCTTCCTGTCACATTACGTGTGCTTTCCTGAAAAACACATTTGGACTCTCGTGCACCTCTAAGAAGAATAGATGTTGACTTTCCCTGGAGAGGAGCATTCAATATGTGGGGCTTTGGATGTCTGCTGACCTGAACTGATGTTCCAGCACTGGCTTTCTTTTTATCTTCCTCATGCTCAGTTCAGGACTTGGTACTGACATAGTCTCCTGTGACCTGGGCTGATGTAGGCCAAACATACACAGGATGAACACCTTCATCATCCTGTCATCTGGTCCTTTGAGGTATGCGATGCAACCAACCGAACCTCGAGTGTTTTCTCTCTGCAGACTGAAGGAGGTTTGATAAGTGACTCTTGGCTGCTCACACTAAAACCTGCCGTACAGTACGGCCCGCTTTAACAGGCTTTGGGCTTATAAAGCTGCCACTGTTTTATGTTTCCTTACTCTCTTGTAAGTATTGCTGTATTGACTTGTAATTCTTACCCCTAGTTTTTGTGCTGTTGTCACAACCCAAAGATTTGATATGATTCAAATTGCGATTTATGATATAAAAAAATTAAATCTAGTCTCAAAACATGACACTGATATAATACCAATAATGCAGTATTTTAAACAGCCCTTAAACATATTCTACAAGACAACAGATCGGTAGATTAGTAGTTTGATAAAGTTTGAAAATTAAAATGAGCAATTCTGATAAATAATATTAGGTTCTTTCTATTTCATAATTGGTGCAAACAAACATCTCAGTAGTTTCTCACCCAAAATTTAAAAAAAAAATCATGACCCATCTCATAAATTCTCCATTTAGAAACCATTAAAGCCATAGGACAACCACAGAGAGGAAAGTAGTAGAGAACAGGTGAAGAAGTGGAGAAATGTAGAGTTCCAGTTCTTCAGTTCATTCTGTGTCTCGCCAACAAAAGAAATGTGTGGAAAAAGAGCTGAGTTGAGAGAGAAGAAAGTAACAAAACAGCACTCCGACATAGCATGCAAACAGGGGAGAAGAGGGAACAAAAGACCAGAGAGAGGAATATACTTTCAGTATTTGTAGACGAGGAACATTACGGTCCTGGAAGGAGACGAGAGGAGAGAAAGGAACAAATGAATTAAGTAGCAAACAATTTGCCTTCTGTGAAAGCAACAGTATTGTATATGCTGCATCCTGCCTCTGAGCTCTGAATATGTTGGATGTTAAAAAGAAAAGAAATGAAGGCAGGACATGGTAAGTCAAGGGAGAGGACAAGTGAAGAGGAAAAGACAGTTCCAGTATTCCAGTCCATTGACCACAACTGACAAGGTCCTCCATCAGTTGGGCAATATGCTGATCAAGCCCACTGTGCTGGGATTTTAACCCTATGAAGGAGGGAAAGAAAGAGAGAAATAAAAGAGGAGATGTTAACATAGTTACAGCTTGGAAGAGAATAAAAAGGAGAGCTAAAATGAGAGGGAGGAAAGATTGGATCTGGGGAGATTGGCTCTCTAACAAAAGTTCACTTATGCAATACAATATGTTTGCCTGACAGAAATGTCATCACCGTGGGGACAAATGTCATCACCATGGGGAGGAATACTGTCGCACACGGATACGTCATTAGCGTGAGCGGCGAACATCATTGCAGCAGGTAGAATTAGCAGTGCAGCTGGTGTAACTGACGTCATTATGCGAATAGCTTCTGCTCTTTACCAGCCTGCTGCAATGCAAAGCAGGGTCCTGCTGTGTTCTTGTTGTGCTCATTTTGCAAAGTGCATTTGAAAAAGCTATGTTGCATGTGCAAATGCATTCATGATCATTAAGTTCCAGTGCAGAAAGTAGTGCAACACTGCAATTTTTTTCAAAAAATAAGATAGCACAGTGTGTAAGAACAGTTTCCAACCTCTATCAAATGTTTTATTTATCCAACTTTAACACCAATAACAATATATTATTAACTGTTACTGTACTGATACAGCAGTTATTTAATCTCTCATTGGAAAAAGGTTTTTGATTGATATTGTTATGTTGAATGCAGGTCTGTGTGGAAAGCAAATCAAGCGGAATGCATTGGTCAAAATACAATTGAATTAAAATGCAATCGGACATCGTCTCATGAGCTCAATTTATATTTTATTTTCAAATAATCGTGTTTCCATCAACATATTTCTTTGCACATTTTGAGGATTCGAATGAGAAAAGCTTGACTGAAGCAACAAAATTGAATAAAACTTTCATAAAGTTTTTACGCTCGCTTGAGGTCGTTTTCGTCTGTTTCGGATAAATAGATAATGTGCTAAACAGGCAATGGAAACTCCGAAACTTTTTCCGAATAAGTTTTGATGTAGAGAAATTAAACTCACATGTCTGATCAACAATTTGCCCAATTGAATCAAATTTCTGAAGACTCTCCATTTTTTTCGTGGGTGGCCAAAGTTGTCCGATTAGCAACTTCTTTATTGTTGTTTTCTGTCACGCAATCTCTTCTTCTTCAACCGTTTTAGCCTGCAGCAACACATTACACCGCCATCTTCTAATGAAAGTCCATTAATGTTTATCGCTCTAAATTAGTTGATGGAATCGTCCCTAATTTGCATTTTCCTCAATGCAACATTTAAAAATTTCGCCTGAAAATTCACTTCACCTTTAACGGAAATATGGCTATTATATTGTGTTTAAACTCCATTCTCACGTCTTAAGTTGCTAAAGAGACCGTTTATGCACATGGAAGAACTTTACTTCGATATCCACTGGCTACATTGAACCCCTGACATATTGGCCCTTACACTCCTTATCACTTAATCTTCGTCAGACCCCAAACTTTCCTCATCCCAAAGTGTTTTAGTTTCCTGGAACATAAATTAACTGACCACAATGTTTCCCTCACATAACCTCATAGTTTGAGCTGCTTAAACATTTAACTGCTCAGCTAACCATAAAGATCTTAGTCATGCTGTAGCTGCCGGAAGCTAATAATGTAGAGAGAAAAAAGTCAATAATAAACATTTTGCTGTCAATACCCACATTTAGTTGTAAATGCATTAATCTCATACTTATAATAGATGCAGGAAGAGTGCAAACAGCAATACATATTCAAGTCAGGTGTGCAATGCAAGTGTGTGATTGGATTTCTCATTATCCACAGAGCATATCCGCATGCAGATCACATCTTAATACCAGGTGTAAATGAAGTCCGCCTCCCCCCTCTCTCCTCTCTCTTTCCCTCCCCTGCGACTGGATAAGTGCTGGAGTGGACTCCTCATCTAAAGCTGCCAGCGCACCTCTGCATTAGCCGTGGCATTTTCATTCAGTCGGGGTGATATTAATAGGTCTTTGGATTATTTAAAGGTGGTTGGAAAAAGAAGAGAGAAGAAAAGCGGAGAGGCGAATCAAACACTAAACAGTAAATGAGATAAGAAGATGAGAAATGCCAGTGCATCTATCATTCTCTCTGCCCCATGTGATTTCCACTGAGGTTTGAATCAAAGGTGTATTGATCTACAAAGGTAAACATCACAACACACGCCTATTCATTGATGGTAAACCCAACAACACAGTGTGTCTGCAGAGCTGGTTTTCACCCGAGTTTATTGTGTGTCTCGGGAAGTATTGATTGACAAAGGTTGGATGCAAATGACAGACTTTGATCAAAGTTGTTGAATGTTAACAAAAAAAGTCCTGAACTTCAGGCAAATCCATTTTTTGTCAGTAAAGAAATGATGCAGAAAATACAAATACATCCCTCTACTGATGGACGGATATGCATATACAACTGATGCAACAGTAACATTTGACCCAGTGGTCAATACCTTTGCATTTACCATTCTCCAGCTATCACTCCGAGTGATTAGCCCTTCAGAGAATCTTGAGCCAACTCTGCAGTGAACGTGACCTTTTTAGCATCTTAATGAATCAACTACTCACATTTAATATAAGGTTTAGTTGTACTTCTCTCATTACCCTGCAGCTACTTCTGTCAGAAAAACTTGATGATGATAAACACACTGTATAAAATCATGCTGAAGCTGGTGAATATAATGTAACCTTTACATTTTTTTTCTCTGGAATTTTAATGATGAAATTAAAGTTAAAAGCCTGGTCATGCTGTTCTCATTCACTGTTAGTGAAGAAAATAAATGCACTCCAATTAGTAGATAATAACAACAATTCTGATAGAGGAGGCGCATTGGAAAACACCCCACATAGATGTAAACTGTAAGGCAGTATAAAGATGGGAGAACCTTCCACGCAAAGAAACATCATAGTCTATGTATGAAATTATGGTAACTGCATCCAAATAGTAGAAGGAGTTCTTTTTTGTTGTCGTTGCCTGAACTTAACCAAGTAGTTCTGGTGCCTAAACCTAATCAAGTAGCTCCATTTCACAATGTTTATGTTATTAATGTTAGTGTATATCACACGTCTTCTCCTCTGTCTCCTCCTTTCACTATGTACCTCTTCCTCTATCAATAAAAGCCTTAAAAATGGCCAAAAAACATAAAAACCCATCCATCGGCCCATCCATCCATTTTCATTGTTTTCTCATAATGTTCATTTGCTGATTTCAACCACTTGCATCAGTCACTACAAGTCCAGTACAAATATTTAACATGTTTAGAACAGAGATGGAAAGAAAAGAAGACATCAAATTGTCACCGGAGTGGCACCCTAGAGTACTCAGGAACAGGGCTCAAAGAGAAACTGAAAAGGGGGAGAAGATGAAAGAAGATAAGGGGAAGTCATATACTTTGCCAATGGACTACATCGACCTCTGTCTCTCTCAGTCCCATGTGACTTTTATCTGGATTAGTGCCAAAGGTGATTGACAGGACCACTAATCCAACTGGGGGGGTCGACAATCCGGGACTTAACACTCGATAATTGGCCTACCAGCCCAAAGCTTCAGCTGTTCGACTTAACTTAAAGGGGGAAAATCCACTGGTGACACATATGGAGATTGGGTGGAGGGGTAAAGGGGGTCATGGGAAAATGTGTGTTGGAGGGGCATTGGTGGAGGTACATGTTGTGTGCAGGAAACACATGTGTGTGTGTGTGTTTGTGTGGTCTGAGTCGGTAAAAAGTTCACTCATGACATCTACAGTAACTAATGGGAGGTTGCTGTGAGGGTTGAGCTTGTGTGTGTGTGTTTGTGCATGAATTAGTGTTTGTGTGTGTGTGTGTGTGTGTGTGTGATCTTAGCGAGACAAATTGACTGATGACATGCAGTATACGGAGTTGGACTTGTGGCACGATGCTACTTAAGGATTTGTGGTGTGGGGTTTGTGTGTAAGTGTAATAAATAAGGCATTGTGGGCGAGTAAGCATGCAGTTGGGCATTTACTCTGCATGTGTGCTAGTGCATGCAAGCATTTGTGCATATCTTTGTGGGACTATGTGTATGGTTGTGTGGGAAATTAGCAATTTCCTGCATGACACCTGAGCATCAATCACTGTCACATATCAGCCCAAATGAACTACAGTACCGTCACCAGTACCATGTGGTGGTCAGCAGGAGGCTTTTAATTTGCCAGCCCATCACGGTGACATGATGTGGATGGGCTTTTTATTTTGACATCCACATTCGAGACGCTTTTCATTGCTGTCAATAAATCAACTGTCTGACAGACTAAATCAACAGGTGGCATCGAATCTATATGAGGCCCAACAGCCAAAGTGGCACATTTTTTTGTTATATATCCTATACAGGAATAAATATTTAAAACATTTCCGTATTCTGACATATTCTAGTGTTGAGTGTGTGTTTAGTTGCATTGTGCTGAGACTGTCATTCCCTCAAAATTTATTCAGTATGTTGTTTGTTCAAGCAGCATATTACAGCCCCTGTTTATGTTGATGTCTTGATGTCTTAAGCGGTGACCTCTAATAGTGCTAATAAACAAGGAAGTCGGATGATATAGTATAAAGAGTGACAAAGTGTGCAGAGAGAGGTGGGTGGGAAGTTGAGACTGTCTTAAACATAAATAACAAAATATGGCAAGTTTTGGACATGAATTAAATTTAAAACTATAGAAAGCCATTTATTTTATGTTAAAACCGACAAACTTTTGTTTTTTTTGTAAATATAAATTATGATGCATTCTTGATCCTTTGTGCATTTTATACAGCACCCCAACTCTTTTTGAATCAGGGTTGAAGGCTAATGCTACATGCTTATTTTAACCCAAACGCTGATCTTTCCCTGAACCTAACCAAGTAGTTTCATTGCCTAAACCTAACCAAACTGTGACTGTTTCACAACCATAACTACGTGTTTAAAATGGAAACAGTATGTGGATATGTTGATCTCCTGGTGATACTAATTTGGGATGATTAGAGGGTAGGTACAAGAGGTTTTTTGGTTGTATGGGTTTGGGAACTTGTTGATTTTATTGCATGTATCGTCAATGCTGTTTGTAGCATTCCATGCCTTTCCAATGGCTACAATTTTATATACTCAGTGGTGGAATATGTAATCAAGTCAACACCACAAAGTGGAAAAATACTCCAAATCCTTAATTCAAAAAGATTGGCCCTCTCCTAGGTAAGACTGTCTGGTATTCATGCACATTTTTAGCATAACTAATGGTAAGTGATCATACATCTTTAGTTCTCTGACAAAGATAAAGTGGGTTGAATATGTGACACTGACAGATATAGACACAGAGGGTAACAACAGAACTTCTAACTTTGCCCCTGATCAGTCTTTGTTTCATCTATCTATAAGCAACTCCTGACATCAGTTCTGACGTCTATCAAAATGACATTGTGTTGCAGCAAAGAGTATCTCAATGTGCAGCTTGACAACATGCCTTGATATCATTTTCCATATTTCACTATGTAAACAATAGCAGCTTGAAATGCTTGAGGAAAAACAACCCTGTACCATCTGTTGCTCATGGAGCCGCTGTGTCTTTTTATAGATCTCACACTGCAGCACAGATGCAAACCGAACAAGGAGAATCAAAGGTTCAACACCGAGCGTAGCTCTCAGGTAAGTAAAAGTTACTCGAAATGAGTGGAGAGAAGAAGAGTGAGTTTGGATTTTCTTCATCTTCTAACAGTAATGCTGCGACTTGTGTTTTTGTCATTATTATTATGCGGTTGCATCTTAAAATTAGAGTGAACAAAATAAAAACTATAAGAAAACTGTATCTTTATTGTCAGTTTTGGAGCAAATCATAGCAAATGTTTAAACATGTCTTTTGCTGACTGCAGCCCAAAAACCTCTTGTATGTGCTCTGCTGGAACTCACTCTGTATGATTTGACTCACTTGATGGCTCACTTGGAATACAGTTTCCTGCCTCTTTTCCAGGCCTGGCAGATGATCAGCTCCAATTTGTTTTCACCACACAGTCAACCTATGAGGTCTGGCTACATACACTGGCTGCTCCCAGCCAAGAGACTCATCATTACAGACATGCAGATCTCGGAGAACGATGGAGTGCTCATGACAGATGGTTACATTTGTGAATTAGACCAAACCATATTGAAAAATACATTTCAGATGCCTATAAGAGGTTTACAGTTCAGACTTTTTTTGTTTGGCTAGTGCTGGTTCAACTTGTGAACCATCTCAGAACCAGTTTGTCTTTCCACATGCTTGAGAGCCACATAATTACGTCGCTGTAGCTATACGTCTGTGTATGTCTCTTCGTTAGCAAAAAAACAACAATGCTGAACTACATCGTCTCCCTTCAAATGTTGCTCCTGGCTTTGTCAGCATTTGTACAACATATTTTTGCTGCTCGTCTTGAATGCTATGAACGGCAAATATGTTCTTTTCAACACTGAATGTAAGATGTTGGTGTTAGCGTTTGTTGTAAGCTAACGCTAGCCTGCTCACTCTAGGCCATGTCAATCACATTGCAGTTGGACAAATAAAATAAAATGAATGATGCATGTTTTAGTTGGTCTTGTTATATCCACCCTCTTCCTCTCTACCTGGCGCCACCTTTAAAATTTAAATATAAATATGGGTCATGATAAACTGATTGTACAAACAACTTATGGTGTCGTAAAATCGTACTGATTTCAATTAAAAAAATAACCCAAAAAGTTCCCAACAAAATAAAATGCTTGTAAATTTCCTGTGGGAGCAGGTCAGATACAGTGCAAATAAACAGGTTATATATACATATATCCTGTGCATTAGTGCTTTTACTGGTCTTAGGGAGTCGTTCTGCTTCGATAATCTCTTAATCAGCGACTTCCTTAAAAAAAGCATCCAGCACAGCTTGACTCATCCCTCCAATCTAATTCATATTTCATATATTATTAATATACAATGTGTCAGGCTTTATTTTTAGCTTACTTTGCCCAACAGGCAGAGATGGAAACAGTGAGGGGCAGAGAAGGACAGAGGGGGGCGGTAAACATGTCAAAGTGGAAAGCAAGAAGTCAAGGATGGAGAGACAGGACGGAGACAGATAGCGAGACAGATTGACATGGTCAAGCAGCTAATAAAGTGACAGTATTTTGCTCTGTCTCCAAACCCAATTGGACTTCAACCCTGAGCGGTGTTTGCCCAGAGGAGGGAAATTAACAATCTGTCTGTTCGTTTAGTGACTCTACGTGTCCTGATGCCACATCAGCACCTGCTAGGAATATAAACAAGGAGCAGGGACGGCAGAGAGACAGGGCGGAGAGTGACAACAGAGGGAGAGATGAAGAGATATGCTGCATTCACTCCATACGGGAAAGCTGCTGGATATGTTTTCTTGTTGAGATGCAGGTCAGCTTTCAGGTGGTGAATTACTGAGGGACTGGGGGTTCATAACACTAATGTCTCTCACTCCCTGAATACTAAAAGTTTCAACAAGTCAACACTTCTTACTTTGTGTAGAGAATGATTAATTTCAGAAAAACAAGGATAAATCACAACAAGGCCTCATGTGAATTACTCGCCAAAGTCAAGTGACCATACAAAAAACAAAACAAAAATGGTGCTGCATGAAAAGTATGTGCTTTGTCCCATCTATTGACAGAAGCCTCATTCACGTCAGTTTGTCTGAATCTACAGTGTCTTTCTCCTCTCCGGGGCATATGATGGCAACACTTTTGGCTGAAAAGACATAATGCATTATGCAGCTTCAGTGTTTGTGAGAAAATTTGTATTTTAAGATGCTGCAAGCGAAAGAAAACCACGTTGTCTCAAGAGCCTCAAATGAGCTCAAAAGCATGAATGCTTCCGAGCTGTTGCTTTTAACCACAGATTCAGTGGCACATATATTATATGTGATGTGAATACTGCAAGAGAGAAAAAGCGCTTGGAAAAGTGATGACCACATGCTGGGGCTCACAGTTCTGCTGAACACGCCAATCAAAATTGAGAATACACAGTCGCAAACACCTGCATCTCTTAGGAGGCTAATTATTCATAGTTCCAAGGCCCTTAAAGCCTCCCTGCTCTGCACGGTTCTTTACTCTATACTTGGTTTTTACAGAAAACTCAAAACAACTGAGTAAAGTTGAGCATTTATTTAAAGAATATTAACCAGATGTAATGAGCAGCGCTGGACTCTGCAGTGACCATGCCAGAGCACAATACAGAGTGAAGAACAATTTCTCTTTCCACAGTTTTCTCCTTGGGTTTTGGCCAAACCCCCGACAACAGGTTGGGCTTTGCAAGTGGCCAATTTGGGACCCAGCAGCAAACCAAATCTTGTCAACTAATGTTAAACTTCCATTACAAATTGATGGTGTTAATGCAGATGTGTGTTGGTCCTGGAATAGCTGTGTCCTTTTCTAGATCTAGCCAGCTCACAGAAGATTTACAATGGAAAAGTTGGGTAGAACTTTCCTACAAAGAAAACAATGTATGTACAATGAGTGGCGGTATCTGTATCTGTCAGGACATACTAGGAGGCAAGTGCACCCTCGTAAACAAAAGTACTTCCTGTAAAAAAGACCAGACTTAGTAGTAGTATTTGTAAAGAGTTGCTCACATGCTGTACACATACATCTGTGAGCTGAGGCGCTATAAAGTGCAGCATTCCTTTTGAGAGTAATTTATGATGTTTCAAAAGCGGAAGCACTCGAACAAAGATACCACGCAGGTAAACAAGACTATCTTGCGATTACATCATTGGAAATATGTGCAGCTACAACTGGTTTTCCTGGCCTGAATATCTGATGTGCTAAATGGAGGAAACACTTAATTTGTCAGCCTGGAGGAACAAAACAAAATATAATCACATGGAGGGGGGGGGGG
>CAFUXE010001906.1:0-18181 GCA_903364295.1 Serranus cabrilla | reverse complement strand
CTCTGTCCTCTGCTGGGACTCTGTCCTCTGCTGGGACTCTGCCCTCTGCTGGGACTCTGTCCTCTGCTGGGACTCTGTCCACTGCTGGGACATTTCCCTGTCCAAGACCTGCAAGATAACCAGGATATTACATATACATATGTTTTATATAATCTGTCACAGGTCTGAACTCTGACATCAGGTGCTGCAGGAGGCTGAAGTCTGTACCTGTCAGGACCACTTGACGTTTCCAGACTTCTCTCCTCTCCTGGTCCTGGACCACCACAGTCACCTTCTTTGTGTTTGTAGTCAGGAAAACTTCAAATGTTGGATGGAAATTCGGTCCACAACTCGACTCAAATGATTCACACTGAAAACCAGAAGCAACAAGTCATTTTTTAAACCCTTTTGTAAAATGTTTATCTGGTCCTTCCCTGACTGTGAATCTATGCAGCAGAAACTGTATTCAGGATCCGTCTGTTGAATCATGTGACCTGACTCACCTCCGGCTGTATATGGAAGCCCTCAGGTTCACAGTGGACACTGTAACTTTGACCAAAGCTGAGATGACATTTGGAGGAAATCCTGATTAATTCAGCACCTTCTTGTTGGACGGCAACCTTCAGTAACAGAACAGTAAGTAAATTAAGAAAAACAGAAAATATTCAGGAAAAAGTCTCCAAACACAAACGCACTGCACAGAGAACAAACAATTAAAAACAAACTGTCTTCATGATGACTATTAAAAGGTGGAAGAAAAAAGATTCTTTTCTGAAATGTTCATTCTCATCATTTGAATTCAAAGCACTCTCTGCCATTTCATTCAAGAATCAATCAAGAATCAATAAGACTAACAAAATGATTTCAAATAGCTGTTGTTTAAAACATCAGTTCAGACTGATGGTACATACGACCGATAGCTTTACCTCGTGCACAGAGATGTTTGCTTCCAGCAGTAATAAGTCCAGTATTCGACACTCCTCATTCAGAGGTCGGAGGAATAGCAGAACTTGGCCGTTTATTGGCAGTGAGAGGTTCAGAAACCTTTTGACGATATCCCAGATCAGGCCGAACACAGAGAGGTGAGGGACCTTCACAACCACATGAGTGTCTGTGATCTCCAGCGGCTCCAAGATGCTCGTTCCGTCATCAGTGATGTGGACGACAGACAGCAGGCCGTCAAAGAGCAACGCTGTGAAAGCAAAACAGGTTCATCTTTATCCAATTCTCTTTGTACCACTTTAGGTTACAGTTAAATTAATGTGTAATTATTAACTCTATCCTTTATTTTATACCATTCCATCCACGTCTTTACCTTCCTTTGTCTCACAGTGTGGGAGGTGGAGCTGAAGGACAGCAGAGTCTTCAGAACTCTTGATATCGAACAGCAGCCCTGCAGCCTGCTTGCCAGCTGACTGGAGGAAGCTCTGATCCCATTGGACAGTCCTGTACACGAGCTCCGCCTTCTGAGCCATAACAAACACCAGTCCAGTCAAATCACAGTGGAACACACCGGGACCAGGACACCTGAACCTGTAGGACACAGAAGGGATGAATTCATATAACAAGCATCTATTGTTGGTCACATGATCTGATTTCACAAACAGCTGTTTTGTGTGTTTTTGTGTTTCAGAAAGTTGTCTGAAGTTGTGTCGGATGGTGGGGCCGACTGATGGCTGGAAAGAAACCACTAAAGAGGATGAGCAGAGGCTGCTCTATGTAGACGATCTCTTTACCTCACATACAGGCAGCGACTGCTGTGTTCACATATGTCAACAAACTGGACTTGGGGGTGAAACATCCAGGACTTCTATCATCTGCTTTGCTGCTCTGCCTGGTCTTCACCTCCCACCTCCTCACCTGCATCGACCACTCTCTATGTGTACTGTCTAGTAATGTTCAGACCAGCACCTTGTTTAGTAGCTCGCTGTAATCAGTGTGGGAGTGAATGACAGCTGAAATATATGGAGCTTTATAAATGCAGCCATGGTGTCCATGACTCCACCTGTTCTCTCTCTGGTGCTGAGCTGCTGGGTACAAAGCCTTCAGCCTCCATGTCTGACCTGTGTGTCCTGTTTGTCCACGTCTGTACTGTTTGTTGACGAGCTCATCACAGACAACAGACTGTTGTTGAGAATCACAACTTGATGAACCATGAAAGAAGTCTGAACAGTGTTTGGTCATTTTATAGGATTACCTGTATGACGCTTCAGATGTGAGTTCAGGTGAGAAGGACGATGGAGCCTGGAGTTAAAAAGACACAAATATAGTTGTTTTAATAGAAATTAGGTTCAATTGAAGTTCAATGAACACAAATCCAGATTCCTCTGCCTGTTAGCTTGGTACAAAATAATCACATTTTATATAAATATCGTTCACACTGTACAGCTGCTCCTCTCTCACCTTTTTGTCATCCTCAGACAGGTTTGTTTTCTCATCCAGTTTGTCATCAGAGTCACCTGATGGAGGGAAGAAGTGAAAGAGAAGAATAATAATGGAAACTGAATCAGCTGTGAGAAACTTTATCAGCCAAAAGTCTTTAGTACTTTTTAAACTACTCCAACAGAAATTTTTAACAATGAGGATCGATCAGATTTGAATGTAAATGTAAAAAACTCACCTTTTTTTAGTTTCTCGGCTGTGATTATATCATAATTGATCCTGTAAAGATGAACACAATCTCAGAAGTTATGAATCAAGTTCAAAAGAATTGTTCGTTCTTTGAGTCAGTCAGCTTCAGAGTCCTGAGACGAGCCGACTGATCCAACACTTTGCATCACATCCTCACCACAAATACAACTGACTGCCCACATTAATGTTCTGAACCTGCATCAGAGGAATGAACTCGTCATTAGTCTGGATCCAAAACATCACAGGAAAACAATCCACATTTTTCATTCAGCTGTAAAATCAAATGTCTGTTAAAGTTGCAGCTGAATGAACTGTTGCTTGGCTTTGCATCGTCAGCTTGTGTTTTATAGTTTGTGGAAGAAAGAAAGAAAAGAAACAGAAGATAAAGAAAAGGAGAAACTGCACTCCATGAGTAAAATCACTGATTTCTTTTGCTAGAAGGTGGAAGTGAAAGGGAACCTCAATGTGAGTTACACATTCAGTCCTCTTACTGACCACAGAGTCTCCAGTCTGCAGTTTGGATCCTTCACATGATCAGAGAGCAGCTTCACTGTTGAATCCTGCAGGTTGTTTCCACTCAGGTCCAGCTCTCTCAGATGGGAGGGGTTGGACTTCAGAGCTGAGGCCAGAGAAGAACAGCTGATCTCTGATAAACTGCAGCCCCTCAATCTGAACAAAGAATAAGTTATGTAAATAAAAATAAATTATTTATCCAATCAGATCTGTTCAGGTTCTAAATGTATAGCTCAACATTATTATGTTCTAGTGTTGGAAAAAGAGTCTTTTTATTGACTAGGATCCCTTACTCTCGGACGGTAAATTGTACAAATCAAAAGAACAGAAGACCAATAGGTATGAATCACTGGTCGTGCGAGAACCACTGTGCTCACTGTTCATCCCAGAGCCCTGCGGCTTGGCCTCTACAGCTATGACCAATGAGCAAGGGCCTCAAACTAGAGGATGCATAGTTGAGTCACGAACAAATCACTTTGAGCACAAATGATGATCAAGCCATCAAAATCACAGAGCCTGTCTTTCAGAAGAAGAACCAGAAAAGACACCACCATCTTCTTCGTTGGGGGAAAGAAAATCCCACTCCTCTCTGAGCAACCCATCAAAAGCCTGTGGAGGCAGTACACAGCAGAGCTTTGGACAAACAGATGGGGAGAACCTTGATGAAACAGCTCTCAGAAGGCCTGGCAAAGATTGACTGTAGCACAAGGTCTGGTGCTACCAATGTAAGCTCTACAGGAGGGTAATGCGGCTGCTGAAAATGAGTGAGATCCCCTCATCTACCGCAAGTACAATGGATGGAAAAGCCTACTCATTCATCCTAAAGTGGTTTGGGCAGCTACGGTGCCTCTCTGAAGCGGACCTCTTTGGAAGGAATACCCTCCAGCTGCTACTTCAGTCAATCAGTTTGGGCTACAAGCAAGAAAAGACCAGGCTTGTTCTAGAGTTGAGAGAGTCCGCTGACCAGACCATAAGGAGCGCAAACGCCAAGGTTCCGACAGGCTGGAAGTGGAAGGCCCAAACTGAGGTCGACCAAGCCATCAGTCGTCTTCAACATCAAGAGATTGTTGACAGAGTCCAGGCAGGAAGAGCAGGGCTAGGGTAGGGAGAAGTGCCACGGTTCTGGTCCAAGGCCAACCGCAAAGAGAGGAAGAGGATAGTGGTGGCGGAGGTGACAAGAAGAGTGCTACAAAATCAAGGCCATGTCGCAGGGCCAACAGGGAAGCTGGACAACCTGGGAGGGAGTTGCCAACGAAACATCACCTGGTCAGATCTGTGGAAGATCCCACAGGCAAGGATCAGCTTCCTTATCCGCTCAACCTACAACACACCTCCTTGTCCTCAAAACATTCCCCAGTGGATCGGGAGTGAGTGAGGAATGCACACTCTGCAATACCACTAACGCAACCCTCTAGCACATCTTGTCAGGCTGTAAGATCGTGCTCTCCCAGGGATGCAAGAGATGGCGCCACGACCAGGTCCTGGGAAAGCTAGACGAGGTGCTAGAGGAGCGTCGACAGGGCTGCAAAGGCTTACCATCAGCGGAGAACCACAACCACATCAGCTTTGTCACTGAAGGTGGGGAGAGAAGAAACATCAGGCCAAGAGAAACACCTAGGCTGCGACAAGCAGCTCCATTTCCCATCTGGATCACTGCTATATCTGCCGCCCTGACAGCGGTGTCGTCCACCAAAGCAAAATTTGTACTCCTCATTGAGCTCACCATACCAGCAGAGGAGGGAATTGAGGATGCCTACGAACGCAAGAAGGCCAAGTACTCAGATCTGGCTGCTGAGTGCCGGGAGGCTGGCTGGAGGACCATCATCTATCCAGTGGAGGTTGGAAGCCAAAGGCTATGGGGGCTGTCAACGACATGCCTTTTGAGGGACACATGAGTAACTGGAGGGAATCTAAACAAAGCAACCAAAGAGCTAACAGAGGAGGCAGAGAAGGGGAGCTTCTGGCTCTGGCTGAGGAGGAAAGACAAGCGCTGGGGAAAGAACAACTAATCCTGTCAGCCGCAGAGGGCGACACCTATAAGCTGTAAGGGGTGACAGGGAGACGTCCCTGTCACTGCTCCGCCACCAGGAGACGTTCTAGGATTAAAGGGGCGAAACGTTAATGAATAGTGGTTCCTGGATGATGACCCTGATGATGCCCAGCAGGTATTCCATCTTTCGGTACATTTAATTCTGTTTCCTGTTCTGACTGAATTCATGGTCCTGCCATGTGACGATGGAACGTACTGGGTGGGACAAGTAAAAGTATTACAACTTTAATGGTGGAATTTATATCTAAAGTAAAGTAAATGTATAACTCTATGAATGAAAGTTACATATGTGTGTAGATTAGTTTCAACCATTATTTAAACATCTAAGATGTACAATTGTAACAGAGTCAGTGAACTGACCTCAGAGTCTTCAGTCTGCAGTTTGGACTCTGTAGAAAATCACACAGCTTCTTCACTCCTGAATCCTGCAGCTCGTTGTAACTCAGCTCCAGCTCTCTCAGATGGGAGGGGTTGGACTTCAGAGCTGAGGCCAGAGAAGCACAGCTGATCTCTGACAAACTGCAGCCCCTCAATCTGAATCAAGAATAATCGATGAACATAAAATGTCATCATGTTCAGGTTTTATATCTGTAGCTCAACATTATTATGCTGTAATCAAAGAGCTTTTTGCTAAAGTCAGTGGAGTGGCTGACGTTCTGGTATTGCAGATATATATCAGCTTTTGTAATCATGTGTTTCTGATAGTCTTGATAATTCAACTCAATGTGCAACCCTAAACTTAACAGGTAACCCCTGGGTAGCTTAGGGTATTTGTGGACAGACTTCCTGTCTCAACTGGAATGTCTACATAAGCATAGTGACTGCAATCGAGACTTCACATGATGTCACCAACTTTTCTGAGTATGGACTGACTGAATTGTAACAAAAATAGGTGGCTCTGTTCCAACTGTATAACAGCGGACACAAACCAGTACGAGCATCCTGCTCTCTGCATGTGTTTGGATCATGATGCATCAAGATATCTACATTAAAGACCTAAATTGAACTCCACACCCTTGACTTCTCTCCTCCTTCAACCATAATCAGAAACACATCCCATCATCTTTCTATTTTATTATTTGTGGAAACATATTAAAAATGAATGAAAACAAAAGTAATATATTTCTACTTCAGCATGGAAACTTTTCTATACGGATGTGACCATTTACTTAACATTACAAAAATACATTTACTTTCACATTTTTCAGTTGATATTTTCTACATTTTCTTTCAAAAAGTTCCTTTAGTACAAGATTTAAAAAATGAAGCACACCAGAAGAAATATATAACCCTGTGAATGTAAATCCAATATGTGTATAAATTAAGTTCATTTGTTAATCAAACATATCAGATGTACAGCAGTAACAGAGAGTCTGTGAACTGACCTCAGAGTCTCCAGTCTGCAGTTTGGACTCTGCAGAAAATCACACAGCAGCTTCACTCCTGAATCCTGCAGCTTGTTTCCATTCAGGTCCAGCTCTCTCAGATGGGAGGGGTTGGACTTCAGAGCTGAGGCCAGAGAAGCACAGCTGATCTCTGACAAACTGCAGCCCACCAATCTGAATAAAGAATAAGTTATTTAGATAAAAAATCAATTTATTATCCAATCACATCTGTTCAGTTTTTAAATGTGTAACTCAACATTATTGTGTTCTACTCAATGAGTTTCTCCCTCAAATTTGAGGAATAACTGTCACAGTTCTGGAAGGTATGGCTTCCCTGGTTTTCCCGGCATTTCAGAGTGCGTACCTGTATAACCTCATCATCAACCACACTACAAGAACCCTGGTCTTCCCACAACTGAGTGCCAGAGTTTTGTCGACCCATGTGGTATAGTACGCTCCAGTCTAGTTTTGAATGCATCTTTGTGAATTTCACTCAGGTTTTCCCCTGATGTCATTCTGTGTCTCTTGTGCTTTCCAGTTTTCCCTGCAGACTGTGAAGCCAGATTTCCAGCTACCATTCCTCCTGCCAGTTTTGGACCCTTACTCAATGCACTGCTCGCATTCTGCCTGCCCATCCTCCATGTGAAACTCTCTGGTGTTTTTTGCCTCAATAAATCCCTATTTACCTGCTCATTGAATCTGCCTCTGCTGCTTGGTTCTGTTTCTAACCAAGACATAACAATTACTTTGTCGTTCTGTTACTGCAGATCACCATAATATCTGCTTTCAATTTTATTATTTGAAACAAAAAATATTCAAATTAATGGAAAGCTGAAAGATTTCAGTCAGAAGATCCCCTGTACATAGATGTGGCCATTTAGCAGTTATGAGTTAACAAGCAACAGTTGACTTTTTACCAGTTTCTTGAAGAAACAGTCATCCTTTGTGACTAGAGACCAAATTTAGCACAAGAAAAATATAAGTATAACAAGGACATTAATGACTTTCATGTTGAAGTTATGTTTGTACGTAAATTAGGTTAGAGTGTCAATTAAACATATAAGATCTACAGTCTACAACAGTGATTCAGTGAACTGACCTCAGAGTCTTCAGTCTGCAGTTTGGACTCTCCAGAAAATCACACAGCAGCTTCACTCCTGAATCCTGCAGGTTGTTGTAGCTCAGGTCCAGATCTCTCAGATGGGAGGGGTTGGACCTCAGAGCTGAGGCCAGAGAAGAACAGCTGATCTCTGACAAACTGCAGCCGTACAATCTGAATAAAAAATAAATGATGGAGATAAAAATCCATTAATAATTCAATCAGATCTGTTCAGGTTTTAAATGTTTAAAATAAGCTCAACATTATTATGATCTAATCAAACAGCTTGTTCTTCTCTCGCTATTCTTTACCCAACGGGTCGAGGCAGATGGCCGCCCACCATGAGCCTGGTTCTGCTCAAGGTTTCTGCCTCTTAAAAGGAAGCTTTTTCTTGCCACTGTCCCTAATGGTGGATCTGTTGGGTTTCTTCTCTGTAAAATCCTACTTTAAAGAGGAACGTCTAGACCTGCTCTGCATGAAAAGTGCCTTGAGATAACTTTTGTTGTGAAATGGCGCTATATAAATAAATCGAATTGAAAAATGCATTTACTTTGACAACTAGTAATACATTGTTTATAAAAGTTGCCTTATTCAGTAAAATATTAATAATCTAAATATGAATTAAAGGAAATGTGTAACGCTATTAGTGTAAGTTATATATATATTTATGTATATAAAGATAAGGTCCAGTTGTTAATCTGACCTCAGAGTCTTCAGTCTGCAGTTTGGACTCTCCAGAAAATCACACAGCAGCTTCACTCCTGAATCCTGCAGCTTGTTTCCATTCAGGTCCAGCTCTCTCAGATGGGAGGGGTTGGACTTCAGAGCTAAGGCCAGAGAAGCACAGCTGATCTCTGACAACCTGCAGGAACTCAATCTGAATACAGATAAAATGATGGAGATAAAAATCTGTGAATTATCCAATCGGATCTGTTCAGGTTTTAAATGAGCTCAACATTATTATGTTCTAATCAAACATCTTTTCCCTAAAATTAGTAAAATAACAGTAGTTCTGTTATCGTAGATCATCAAAATATCAGCTTCTGTTTTATTATTTGTGAAAACCCATTGAAGTGAATGGAAACAAAAATAATATATTTCTACTTCAGCACGGAAATGTTATCACTTATAACTTGACCATTTACTTTGTATTATAAAATTATAGTAACTTTAATATCATGCAGTTGAAATTGATGACATTTTTGTAAGAAAGTCGTCTTTTTTATTACAAAATTTAAATCTAAATCTTTATACATTAATCTATGAATGAAAGTTATATATGTATGTAGATTAGTTTCAAGTAGTCAGTGAACTGACCTCAGAGTCTTCAGTCTGCAGTTTGGAATCTCCAGAAAATCACACAGCAGCTTCACTCCTGAATCCTGCAGCTTGTTTCCACTCAGGTCCAGCTCTCTCAGATGGGAGGGGTTGGACTTCAGAGCTGAGGCCAGAGAAGCACAGCTGATCTCTGACAAACTGCAGCCAGACAATCTGAATAAAGAATAAATGACGGAGATAAAAATCCATGAATTATCCAATCGGATCTGTTCAGGTTTTAAGTGTGTAGCTCAACATTATTATGTTCTAATAAACAAGATTTTCCCTAAAATGAGCAGAGTGACTTTGTCAATCTGTTATCGTGCATCATCAGATCTTCCTCATCCATATCCTCTCACACACTCTGCAGCCTCATCAGTACTAATATCATCTTAACTGACTGATGGACCACAGTGTGAGTCTGAAAAACAGTCCTGTCAAACATTCACTTCCTCTATTTTATAATATTCCGCCATCTGGAAAGATGAGAATGTCTGAACCAAAAGTGTGTTACCTCAGTCAAGGATCTGAAGTGAATATACACAAACAAAAAACTTAACAGTTGCAGTGAGTGAACTGACCTCAGAGTCTCCAGTTTACAGTTTGGACTCTGAAGTCCAACACACAGCTTCTTCACTCCTGAATCCTGCAGTCTGTTGTTACTCAGGTCCAGCTCTCTCAGATGGGAGGGGTTGGACTTCAGAGCTGAGGTCACGACTTCACAGTGAGTCTCTGAGAGTCCACAGAAAAAAAGCCTGTCAGGACACATATATTGGAAAGACACAATGAACATTTGTTAGAATCACCGGTTCATTGATTGGAAGCCCCAAGAAGAGAGCTGGAGAAAAACCGGTCTCAATGCAATCTTTTCATTCTGGTCACATGTAATGGTATAGGGCTGGACTCAGAGTGGCAGAGTTCAATCATGATCTCCGTCAGAATGACCAATAATCAAAACAATAATTGACATGTTATCTTCTTGGGCCAGGCTTGCCACTTATAGAGGTTGGATTCACACGCAACCGGTTCTATTGGCCAGTTACCTTGACGTGAGCAGGCCAACCACTGCTTCACATCCTTGAGCAAAGTCTGGGAAATGAAATATGTTGTGAGTGTTGTTCTGGCGTGTATCTAAAGTTGCAGCTGTGTTTTGTCTTTCAGAATTAATTGCACTGGTTACATTGTGGCTGCTCCACAAGGGTCAAAGGCACTACAGAAAGTCACACAAAAGACCTGATTATATAGTCAAATATTCTTTATATGCTTTTATTGTTTTTATTTAATATATGTTTATTATTTTTGGAACAAATTCACCATCAAATGGCCAAGATATATATCATGACTGCTACCTACAGGAAGGTGTTCCACTATAACTTGCACATTTTTGAGATGATCAAATTTCTTTAAACAAATTTTAATTGAGGCTCCAAAGATTCTATGTGCAAAATTTTGTTGCAGATTGGACTCACAGCCGAGGAGGAGCTGTGATGTCTGAAAGGTCCTGTCTTTTATTTTGTAATTTCAGTTTTTTTCAGTTTCCTGTTTTGTTTTAAATGCTGTTGTTGCTTCTCAAAGGCAAGTATGCTTCCTTGATAAAACAGGTCCTTGTGAGCCGGGTCCTACAGAGGCAAGGCAAGACTCCTTTCAGCCACTGGTATAACAGGCCCCCTAGAATTTCACGATTCCGTGATCGCTGAGTTTTCTGCAGAATCCTGAAAGCACCACAGAAATTTAAAATCCCAGCGTAAAACGGAAAGACAGTGGAATTGCATGATGTGACAATGGAACGATTTCTACGACCTACTCAAGAAAAAGCCAAATCCAAGTTGCGAAATATTTCTGCCAAGGGGGGGATGGAGGGTCAACAATAAATGGTAAATGGACTGCACTTTTCTAGTCTTTGCAACCACTTTAAGTGCTTTTACACTACAGACTGCACTCATTCACCCATTCACACACACATTCAAATGTAGGCTGCCATGGTCAGGGATGGAACCACCGACCTTCCGATCAGATAGCATGACATCAGAGGTCACATGATCGCTTTGAAAATCACCATGCTAATAACATAGCAATAAAGAATAGCCTGACTTTGCAGTGTTATTTCATGCAACTTCCCAACAATATATCCTGAGATGCTCGGTACCAATGAATTTCTTAGATCTTCTTGTTTCATATGATATAAGTATACTGAACCGAGTTCTCATGTGTATTATTTTTCCAAACGTTTGCATTGAGTGGTAGCCTTTTCTAAAAGTCCACCATGGATTTTTAAAAAGGCTACCGTGGAATTTGAGATTTTTTACCATGGAATTCTGGGTGGCCTGGTATAACACATCCGGGGATTGAGCTCCCACTCCAGGACCTGGATAATGTGCTCCTGCAGCCAGGTTCGACTGGCCCTGGATCTGTGGCAAGGGCCATTATCTTGTTGAAACATCCAGTTTTGACCTTGACGGAAGAGTGCACGTGCAGAAGGGAGCATGTGGGTTTCAAGAATGGCACAATACTTCAATGTGCCATCACAGACAGTGAGATGACCAACACCAGCAGCACTCATGCATCCCCAAACCGTGATATTGCCTCCACCATGCTTGACAGTAGGTATTGTACATGCTTGAGATAATGCTTTGCCTGGCCTTGTGCGTACCCTCACATTAGCAGGAGCACGATACAGCTGGAAACTGGACTCATCTGACCACAGAATCTTCTTCCACTTCCTAGCTGTCCAGTTCTTGTGTGATTGGGCCTAACGACGCTGGGCTAACCTCTGTCTCTCATTGATCAGGGGCTTCTTGACGGCCTTGTGGGACCTTAAGCCATGATTCAGCTACGTACAGTGCAGGGGTACACTTGACACCAGTTTGGGTTGGCCACTGCTGATGAAGTTCCTGTGATGTCATTCGCCGATTTTCCCTGCACATGCAGATCAGGATCCGGTCAGTCCCTATTTTGCCAATTTGTGAAATAGTTATTGAAAATAATGCCTCACAGCAAGAGGGTTACCGGTTCGATCCCCGCCTGCGGCCCTTCTGTGTGGAGTTTGCATGTTCTCCCAGTGTGATCGTGGGTTCTCTCCGGGTACTCCGGCTTTCACCCACAGTCCAAAAACATGCAGCTCAGGTTTAATTGGTGACTCTAAATTGCCCGTAGGTGTGAGTGAGAGTGTGAATGGTTGTCTGTCTATATGTGTCAGCCCTGAGACAGACTGCCGTCCTGTCCAGGGTGTACCCCGCCTCTCGCCCAATGCAGCTGGGATCGGCTCCAGCCCCCGTGACCCAGGTTGACCCGGATAAGCGGTTACAGAAGATGAATGAATGAATGAACTTTTGGTCATGGTGTTTCACACATTATATGTGCAAATTTTCAAAAAAGAAGGTTTCACATATTTTGCAATTTTATAAAAATGTTTACATTTGAGGTACTAAACTCCTTTTCTATTCTGATTTATCAAGTTAATCACATCTGGACTTACCGAGCTTTCCTGCAGTTCCTCACAGCTGGAATCAGTCTCCGTCGTCCCTGGTCTGTTGTGTTATACTTCACCGGGTCCAACTCATCCAGAACCTCCTCTGACATCTGCAGCATGTAGGCCAGAGCTGAGCATTGGATCTCTGAGAGTCTCTTCTCTGATCTGTTCTCTGACTTCAGGAACTCTTGGATCTCCTGATGAACTGAGAGGTCGTTCATCTCCGTCAAACAGTGGAAGATGTTGATGGTTCTGTCAGGAGAGATCTCATCAGTGTTCATCTCCTTCAGGTTATTAATGGCTCTCTGGATGATTTCTGGACTGTTGTCTGTCTGACCCAACAGGTCTCCTAACAGACTCTGGTTGGACTCCAGAGAGAGGCCATGAAGGAAGCGGACAAACAGGTCCAGGTGGCCATTTTTACTTTCAAGAGATTTCTCCATGGATCTCCTCAGGAAGTCATCCAGGGATGGGTAATCTTGATCATTGCCATCACTGCTGTCACTGTCCCAGTCTGTCCCAAAGAAAGCCCTCAGTACCTCTGTGTTCCTGGAGGTGTAACAGTGGAACAGGTAGACTGCAGCCAGAAACTCCTGAATACTCAGATGAACGAAGCAGTAGACTGTTTTCTGGAAGATCACACTCTCTCTTTTGAAGATCTCTGTACAAACTCCTGAGTACAGCGAGGCCTCTGTGACATCCAGACCACAGCACTCCAGGTCTTCTTGGTAGAACATGATGTTTCCTTTCTGCAGCTGTTCAAACGCCAGCCTCCCCAGCTTCAGAAGAACTTCTCTGTCAGCCTCCGTCAGCTCCTGTGGACTCGTCTCATGTCCCTCATCGTATTTCTGCTTCTTCCTCTTTGTCTGAACCAGCAGGAAGTGTGAGTACAGGTCAGTCAGGGTCTTGGGCAGCTCTCCTCTCTGGTCGGTGGTCAACATGTGGTCCAGAACTGTAGCAGCGATCCAGCAGAAGACTGGGATCAGACACATGATGTGGAGGATCCTGGATGTCTGGATGTGTGAGATGATTCTGCTGGAGCGCTCTTCATCACTGACCCTCCTCCTGAAGTACTCCTCCTTCTGGGCGTCAGTGAAGCCTCGTACTTCTGTCACCCTGTCAACACATGCAGGAGGGATCTGATTGGCTGCTGCAGGTCTGGAAGTTATCAAGACGAGAGCCGAGGGAAGCAGATTCCCCTCGATGAGGTTTGTCAGCAGCACGCTGACCGATGACTTCTGTGTGACATCAGAGACAACTTCACTGCTGTTGAAGTCCAGAGAAAGTCTGCTTTCATCCAGGCCGTCAAAGATGAACAGAAGTTTACAGACAGCGAGCTTCTCTGCTGTGACCTTCTGTAATGTTGGATGGAAAACATGGAGCAGCTCCAGAAGACTGTACTGCTCATCTCTGATCAGGTTCAGCTCCCTGAACGAAAGCGGAATCACCACACTGACATCCTGGTTTTCCAAACCCTCTGCCCAGTCCAGAGTGAACTTCTGCACCGAGAAGGTTTTTCCAACGCCAGCGACACCGTTGGTCAGAACGACTCTGATGGGTCCCTGCTGGTCAGGTAAGGCTTTAAAGATGTCCTGGCACTTGATTGGAGTGTCATGGAGGGCCTCCATCTTGGAAGCTGTCTCCAGCTGCCTCTCCTCATGTTGGGTATTAACCTCTTCACTCTGTCCCTCTGTGATGTAGAGCTCAGTGTAGATCCTGTTCAGGAAGGTTCCACTTCCTGTTCCACCTGTTCCTTCAGTCACACGTTCACATCTATTCTTCAGACTGATCTTATGTTCATCTAAAACCTCCTGCAGACCACCAGCTGCTGAAAGAGAAGGAAAATGTGAGTAAATGTTTTTGAGGATCTTGTGGGGAAAAAATCCATCAATTAATCCAGGCATCTATGAGTTTGTGTGGGTTTTGTTAGTCAAGTTCTCAACAATCATTCATCTAATCGGTGTCACTTTGCAGGTGTGTTGCTGAGGACCCAAAGAAGTGCAGTGCTTAAGATGAGCGCATATTGTGGCTAAATGATTGGTAATATTTTGGCTGTGGCACTATACAACTGAATCAAAATATACGGTTACCGCACGCACAGAACGCCAATGTATCTTTAGTAAATACTCTCCTTCTGTTTACTACTTAATGTTCATCTGCCGACCTTCTGATTTACTGTTATTTAACCATCTTTAACAAAAGTTGGATGAAATTGCTTCAAAGCTCATTTGGGTAACTTGGTCAGCCAGCATGCTGCTTGGTTTGCGATCTTTAATAAATGCTGCCCCACCTTCCATTTGAGCATTTAATGTTAATAACCTTCCAAGCTTTTACATTTATATTAAGTTAGCTAGCCATAGTTAACAAAAGTCGAGTAAAATCACTCAGCCTGGCTTAAAGGATACATTTGGTACACAGGACATATTATTTTTAACTTCAAATGACAGATGTTTTCATTTCACCTATAATGGTCTTAATGTTGTGGCAGTATGTATGTCTGTGAACAATGTGTCAACCATCACTAGAGGAGACAACTTTGTCATGGCAGGTGTCTCGTTCAAGGCCTAAGGACGCACAGTAACACTGACAACATGTGAAGTTGTTCAGCTGAACACTTCTGAACAAAACTGCACGTTGCATCTGCCTCTACAGGCACTGCAATAGTTAACACAGGAAAGAAGGAAAGGTTCTTAAATTGTATGATTTTTATATAAATGTTTACGCTGAACAACAACAAAAAATATGACCTCAGCAGACAGGTGTGCAGTCTTACCTTGTACAGTGCTGGTCTCACTGGCTGACTGCAGTCCAGCTCCACACTGGGGACAGGAGGAGTCTCCTGGTGAAGCAGACTGGTCCCAGTATGAGCTGATGCACTGTCTGCAGAACCAGTGTCCACAGCTGGTAGAGACCGGATCCTGCAGGACGTCCTGACACAAAGCACAGCAGGACGGCTGCTGCTCCTCAGAAACATGACTCCTCCTCCTCTGTCTGTGGAGATGAACACATTATTTATAAAACTCTACTGTGTTTCTTTCCTGTGCTTTGCACTTGGTTACTTCATTCTGTTTTATTGCTGTACTACTGCATATCTTTACACTGTTCTTTATAATTATATAAGCACAGAACAGAACAGTAGAGTATATATTACCAGATAACATTAAAACAGAATACTTTTCAGTTTACAGTAGAAACAGTCTCTTACTCTGTGTCTGAGGGTCCAGGTTCATGACTGAAGTCTGGAGGACGTTCTTTGTTCCAGTCACTCTTCACATACTTTGATCTATCTTCTAAATCACTCATCTTTTCAAGCCTGAGAGGTAAACCAGTAACACTGGAAACACACATACACAGTACAATAAGCTGAGTTTATATTAGTTAAATTAAAATTCATGTATTTTTTCTAGATCTCGTCATGATAAACGTTAATTTTTTTTTAATCCAACAAATAAGTCAGACTTCACACTGTGGCTGTTTGGCTCCGTTTGAATTGTATCACATTAGGCGGCTCAGAAACCAGGAAATGAAAAGAGTAAACCATCTGAAGACTTAACCTTGAACTACGGTATTTTTCTGACAAAATACAACAGACTGAACAAATTAGCAGAAAAGAATTAGCAGATTAATCAATCATCAGAGTACTCTGAGCTCTATTGACAACCGTAGTACTAACACTCACCCAGTCTCAGGAATGTTACCTGCTTCTGCTCGGCCGAGTAAAATGGGCTCTGGTAAACTTTTTGCTTTCACTTCTGTTTTTTCCTTTTTTTTCTGTGTTTGCTCCTCCTCCTCCTTATCAGCAGCTCTCTTGTCCAAGACTATGCAGGGTGTGCAAGCTACGGCATGATGTTTAGGCAAAAGGTCCAATAAATTGTGAAAAATTAACCCTTACATACTGTTCGAAAAAAACGAAAGGCACAAAAGTCAGTGGCTTAAAGAAAAATCTTCAGACAATAGAATAACATCATCATCATCTGCAGGCATTCTGACACTGTGTAGCATGGTGGTAATGAAATCTCCATCTCCATAGACATCTTGCTGGAAGCAGCCTGCAAAACAAAATAAGTTCAGGCTAACAATGCTCATCTTCAATTTCAATTTTCAAGAGAAAACCTAAAACATGAATGGTGCGTATTAACACAAAAACATGTCTCAACTGTTTCAATACAGGACTGGCATTGCTTGCCGTTTTTACAAACTGAACAGACAAAAACAAATCACAAAACTAGTCGAAGTACCTACTTGATGTGTAGTTAAACTGAAATCATGGAGATGTTAGTTACTCTCACAAAGCCTCGAGGCAAAACCGGCGCGAAATTTAAACTAGCCCTACGACCGTTAACGTTAGCATCTTAGCTAGCTAGCTAGCTAATTTAATTGTTACCAAACCAACAATAATACATCTCAGACGGTAATGTAACTATGTTAGCAGGCTAACTAGCATTAGCAACCTCCGGGGTAACGTTATAAGTTAGCTAAGTTAGCTTTTCACAAAATCAGTCTGATATTAAGGATGTCTTACTTACTTGGATGTAAAAAAATAAATAAAATAAAATACATAGTATAAAACTGACTTTATCCCTCATATAAAACAATAAACATAAAACACAATTTCAGAGTGAGTTAATTTAACCGTTCACGGTAAGATTTGATGAACTCGCATTCTTGAACTTACCGTCAGCGCGAGCATTCACAGGATGTGGCGTTCAAGTACACAGTAACGTTTTTACACCGGTAGTACGTTTCCCTTGTCTAATGTTTAGCAGTAGTCCGGTCGGGAGTCCGGTGTCCAGACAAGATGCGAAGTTTAACGTGCGTGTCAGAGTTCGGACTGTCAGAAACGTTAATCCTCCTGCTGGCCCGTTCATTGGTCCATTACAAATGTCCCAAACCCGTGCGTTAACAACTTCCCGTTGTCTTTTCAAAGTAAAAGCCTCGCAGTCAGCGGAAGACGCGTACTCTGAAATGCAGCTACAGATCAGCTTACAACTCATGTATTTTGCATTTTGCTGTATTTTACATATCATTATGACATGTCATGTCTTAGGTGAAACAAGATGTTATATTGTGTGATACTAGATGTTTTTCTCCGAAATCAAGTGGTGTAAAACTTAAGATAATATATTCCTTTATTTATTCAGAACTTCAGGCGCTGCAGCAGCACAAGTACAGAGTAAAACAAATCAAGATAATAGAAATAGAAGAGAATAATTAAGATAAATAAATAACAACAAAGACACTACATCCACCAAAACTAGTAGTGCAAGCATATGAAAGTGTCAGTGAACTGTAATAATATACAGTGTATGTATATATAAACATATGTGCAATGTGTGCTATGTTTGCTCTCTGAAACATTAACTAGGGATCATCCATTAATTAATGTCAGATATTTATATATTCTACATAGAACTATAGTTTAAAATCCTGTATGGATAGTTATTATGAGGAAATTCATTGCATGGGTGTGAAAAGGAAAACACCTATAAAGACTTGGACCTTGAAGCAAGACTGCCATGTCCACCGCCGCAGCGGCAGGGGGCGCTACTGTAGCGGTAACGTGTTGGATCCGCCGATCATAACACGAAGAAGGATTGCGTCATCATCACCGGTCCAATCAGTGGAGCGGCCGCCGCAGTAAACCCCGCCCCCCAGAGAAACCGCCATCACGAAATTAAAAACAAGAAGCTGACAGATGAGACGCAGCTTCCCGCTTCACAACAAGGTAAACTTTTCAC
>CAFUXE010001881.1:18545-31622 GCA_903364295.1 Serranus cabrilla | reverse complement strand
AAGGTGTCCTAAACACAGTGAGATATCGGGGTTCAGCTACCTTGCTCTCCTCCTCCAGCTGCCTCTTCAGGTCTTCAGTGCTTTGGCAAACCCCGGCCTTGGAGCGCTGGAGCTGACCAATCATAGCGTCCCGCTCCTCCAGACGCCGGCTGAACTCGGCTGCAGAAAAACACAGAAGAGGTTTCATCAGATCTTGTCGTGTTTCTCAGGTCTGTAAAAAGGATTCATGCTCTGATTGATCATGTTGCTATCTGTAGTTTCACGGAGACATCCTGGACTTCAAAAACGTCTTATATGTATATTTATTATGTGTATGAATGTTTGTGTTGTACCGGTCTCTGTCACAGCTCGAGCTTTCTGAGCAGAAACTTGAGTCAGCTGTCTCTGCAGGTCCTCCGCTCTGCTCCTGCTTTCGTTCAGCTGGTCCTCATAAGCCCGGCACATCTTCTCCACAGCTCCCTGCAAACACACAGCGAGCCGGAGCGGCGCTGTTAATCCGCATCGCCGCTCGCTACACGAAGTGTGAAAGAGGCAGTCTGCATGGCGGGACTTTACCCACCAGACTGTCCTACTAATCAGAGTCAGCTTATTAACATACAGTCTGTGGAAACAGTAAAGCCGGTGGAAGGGGAGGAGGACGGTAAAAAGACCGGTGTCCATGTCACCGTCCATGTCTTTCAGTGAGTACAATGGGATAGCCTTCAAAAACACCTGAAACTAAAAGATTTGGTCTCTCTGCCTGATTGTACAGTGAATGGATGGATTGGTATGTCACTGTGCATGAGAAATGTTTAATTTGAAACATGACTTTTGGTGGTGAGGTTTGGTTTCCTAACCTTTAGTAGCTCCTTCTCATAAATTTGCCAACATGTTTTCATGACGTGTTTAAAACAGCATTTATTAGTTTGATACTCTGATTTATCTTTGAAATGTAGTATCCAAAGTATTTGGAGTATTTCTGGGTCCAGAATGTTTTCATCTGTTTTCTTGGAACAGTTTTGTCTTTGTGCATCATCATCAGTGTGATATTGTCCAGCACAAATAGAGACAAAAGACAGATTTAAAATAAGTACGAATACAGAAACTCTTACTCTCTAACAGGTCCTACGTCTGTTTTTGCACCCTGGTAAACATGTTTTCTAATATTTCTCATCATGCTGAGTAGACTGGCATCCTGTAACTAGTTTTCCTGACCTTGTTCCTGGCGAGCTGCTCCACGTTAGCAGCCAGGTCGTCGGCCTCCAGCCTGAACTCCGCCTTCTCCTTCTCCAGTTTCTGTTTGGTTCTCTGCAGAGCGTCGATCTGCTCGCTGAGCTCCGCCACCGTGTCCGAGTGTTTCTTCCTGAGAGTGGCGGCTGTTGCCTCGTGGTGAAGCCCCGCCTCCTCCAGCTCCCGCCGCATCTTCAGGAAGTCTGCCTCCCTCTTCCTGTTTCACATGAGGTTAGTTTCAATTTGTGGTCAGAAGATTCACAACTCTCTTCAGGTAAACATCTTCAGATAACCACAAATACAAAACAACGTTTCTCTTCTTTGTGTCATCACTCATGGTCGACATAACCACAATCTCTGCTTTGTACCTGCTGTGGAAGTCCTAGATACGTCAGAAAACCAATAATTTTTTTACAGGTTCATAGCATAATCTGGAGGTGAACACAGCTCAGTGAATTCATCACTTCTGCAGGATCTGAGTCTGTCTGACTGCTGCTACACTAACAGCTCAGGTCTGTCTGCAAGAACACA
Source organism: Serranus cabrilla (assembly GCA_903364295.1). NCBI lineage: Eukaryota > Metazoa > Chordata > Actinopteri > Perciformes > Serranidae > Serranus > Serranus cabrilla. The sequence continues at coordinate 29,882 of CAFUXE010001881.1, read as the reverse complement.
AGAACACTGCTGTTAAAACGAAGGTTTTCTGGATGGAGTCTGGTGCTATCAGGGTTATGCCAACCAAACGCACGTCCATTTGCATTGTGTAATTCTCTTCAATTGCAACACCTGGTGCGAATTATAGTCTACTCGTGTCTTTGCATTGACTTTGTAAGTAATTGTGTTTGTTGCGAGCACAAGAAAAGGACAAAAGAACGACAATCCAAATGCACGAGATATTTCACTTTTGACAAAAAAGATCAACGTTCAGAGGAAATAATAAATCAAAGACCTGTTGAGAGCGATCTGAGCAGCCGATGCTCCTCCCGCCTCCTCCAGCTTCTCTCCCAGCTCCTCCAGCTCTCTGCTGATGTCGTTCCTCTGGCGTTCAGCTTTGGAGCGCCACGCCCGCTCCGCCTCCAGCGCCTCCTCCAGCTCCTCGATACGAGTCTGAGGGAGCGATCACAACACAGTGATGAGGACGGAGATCAGGAGGCTGAACCGGCTGAACTCTGGATCAGACGGACCAACCTGGAGCTCTTTGATCCTCTTCTGGAGCTGAGTAACCAAACTCTGCTCGTCCTCCAGTTTGGACTGAAGCTGACCCGACTCAAAGTCTTTTCTTTGGAGAGACACAGAAAGAGAAGAAAGTGACGACCCAAACAAAGAAGGAACGTTTTAATAATTTAGCGACACTAAACTTCATTACTCTTGAGCTGAGCTTTGTCTAAGAAATGTTAACATCTTTACTTTTTCAGTCTCTCCTCCATGTCCCCCTTCTGGTTCTCCAGGTCCCTCACTGAGTCCATGGACAGCTTCAGATCCCCTTCCAGCTTCCGTTTGATTCGTTCCAGCTCCAGCCGCACCTTCTTCTCCTGCTCCAAGGAACCCTCTATCTGTTGGGAAGAGAGAGGAAGGAGTCAGACACCTCAGAAACCTCTGACACTTTTTACATTTTCATTTTCAATGTCAGTCTTTTTAGGGAAGTTCTGATGGTCATTGAGGAGGTTTGAAGGGTATCTTCGGGGGTTTGGGGGTCACTGATTGTAGAGGTACTTCTTTTGGTCCTTGTGGTAATCCAGGTGGTTCCTTTTAGGAAGTTTAATGGTCCTTTGGGTCGTTGTAGTTTCTACAGGAGGTCCACTGGTCAGTTAGTGAGGAAAGGTCCCCCTAGAAACTTAAAAACGTTTTCATAGTTGTAAAAACTTTGGTCTAAGAACCCCGTATTTTATTGTCTCTGCAAAGCAACAACCATGGTTGTTCTCAGGATGCTGCTCCTGTTTTAGCTCCTGTTTCAGATTAGATATTTCCAGCAAAGGACGAACTGTGAATTACAAATAGTCATGTGGCTTTTGGACTTTGTGTCGTGGATTTCAAGTCTGTCCCTCTCAGGAAGTCCCCAGAGCTGTTTGGTTTGAAAACCTGTAACTTCCTGATGGAGGGTCGAGTGGTCCTTTAGGAAGCTGAGCTGGTCTCAAGGAGATTTTAGGGATTCTTATGTAACCATGGATGAGTGATGTTCCACAAAAGAAGAACTTTAAAGTAGAAAGACAGCCGGACATGTTAGCACACTGACAACACAGCCACTTGTTCCCGTCCAGTGTGTGGACGGACAGTTTGGTTATCTCACTTTTCTTCTCTGGGAACTTTTCTTACACTGTCCACCTGCTGCTCCAGCCGGACCTTGGCCTTGGCGAGCATGTTGACCTTGTCCTCCTGAGCCTGGAGGTCGGTCAGAGCCTGCTGGTGAGCTTCCTGCAGGGCAGCTTTCTCTCGAGTCAGAGACGTGATGGATTCATCCAGAACGCGGATCTCATGGGACAGGTTCTTCACCTGGACGGACACAACATAAATATTTGAATCAGCTCCAGACTGAAGCTCTCCGATTAAAGAGAAAGCAAAGATGGTGAACTCACCTTGTTCTCCACTCCGTGTCTCTCCTTCTCCACTTTGGCCAGAGTCATCTCCAGGTCGTCCACGTCCTTCTTCAGAGACACCACCTCCTCCTCCAGCTGGCGTTTCTTGGACGTCAGCGTGGAGGTCATCTCCTCCTCGTCCTCCAGACGCTCCTGCATCTCCTTCAGCTTCGACTCCAGGGAGATCTTGGACTGAATCAGCTGGTTGCAGCGTTCCTCTGCGTCCGTCAGGTTGTCCTGCTCCTGGATGGCAAAAAACAGAAAAACATTTAAGACTTAGAGATATAAGAGATAAAAAATGAAAAGAAAATTGATTAAAGAAGTTTAAAATAAATGTCTTGGCTTAAATCAGGTTTTAGTTTTTTTTTCGTGCTGCTGAGTTTCAGAGGACTTACGGCCTGGAGCTGCAGAGCCAGGTCGTTCTTCTCCTGAACCAGAACCACCTGCCGCTCCTCGGCCTCCCGGCGCTTTCCCTCTGCCCTGACGGAGAAAACACCACAACAAACCAAAGTGACGGAGCAGCAAACTCATCATCGACACTCAATTTGAATAAGCTGCACGAAGCGTCTTTTGCTCTCTAAACTCTGTTTTAACTCCTAAACAATAATGTAAAATAATATTCATGTATCGATTTTTGTGACTTCAAAGCAACAAATTGATTTAATGTTGGAATATAATTCACAATGTTTACAATGTCTTTTTTATTTTCACTTGAAATTGTTGTTTGCTATTGTTATTGGCAGTAAAGCTTCTTAATCTTAATTAATTATCATCATTTAAGAAACATAATGGCTGAATCAAAGCTCTGAATAACGTCTGTCCCACAGGTTTGGTGCAGTCCTGAACAACACTTTTGGATGCTGACCTGTCGAAGGCCTCTTTGAGCTTCTTGAACTCTTCCTTGAGAGCAGCCAGTTCTTTCTCCACCTGGGCGCTCCTGAGCAGGGGGCGGAGCTTATAGAACAGCATCATCCACGGCCACGTCCGGACAGAGAAGAACGCTCGCAGGTTGAACTGGATCACCAGGATGGCGTCCCTGAGAGGAACATTAAACGTGAGTTATGTTATTTAGCCGTTGATTCTGTTATTATTGATTCATGTGTCGGAGTTGGACTGACCTCTGCAGCATCATCTTCTGCCGCTCCATCCTCATCAGCTTCCCCCTGGCCATGGCCTGGACGATGGTGAGCAGCTCGGACAGACGCGTGTCCCTCATGTCCTCCAACAAACCCAGCAGCCCCGCTTTAAAGAACACCTGAGGGGACACGGACGGACAGGTAAACCCTCAGCTCACCTTTACAAACAGGTCAGTGGCTTTAACTGCAGCAGCTCTCTGGAACCTGAAGGACTCTAAAACCTGTAAAACCTGTTCAACATCCATCTCCCTCTAACCTCAGCCCTCTGCAGCATTATTCCCAGTATTCCTGCTGGAGTAATATCCACGGTATTCCTGCCTACCTTGGTGTGTCCGAACTTGTACTGGGTGTGGTCTATGTCCAGAGAGCCCAGCAGTTTCTCCACAGCCTTCCTGCTGTCCACAAACGAGTCCTCTGGAATCGCACTCGGATTCAAGATGCGATAACTGATTAACAAAAGTAAAGTGAAGTGTCAGAACATTCCCATCAGGAGACAAAACTGGAAAGCTGACATTGGATCAGTGCCACAGCTGAGACATAAGCGTGTGTGTCTGCAGGGTTCAGGTTCAGGACTCACCGCTGTTTGAACTCAGCGTACAGGATCCGGTTTGGGAATCCTTTCCTGCATATCCTGATCCCCTCCAGGACGCCGTTACACCTGAGCTGGTGGAGGACCATGAAGGGATCCATCACACCTGGAGAACACACCAGGAATATTTTAACATTTTAGATTCTATGCACGTTAGTTAGTTAGATGGTTTGGATCAATGGAAACATGTACAAAACAAATAATTTTCTATCATTTTGACTGAAGTTAGTATGTTAATGTGTTAGGATTCAGCTCTCAGGTGTGTTGTTGTCACCTGGACTCTTGTTGTCGTTTGGGATGATGCAGCGGACGAAGTGAGGCTGAGTGCTGCGGAGGTTCGTCATCAGCTTCTTCAGATTCTCCTGCATTCAAACACAAACAGACAAAGAGTTGGAGAACAAACACCAAACGTCTTGTTGTCAGTAGAGTGAAGTCTGTTCCTGAAGTGACTGGCTGTTTGTTTTCTTTATTCACAGTCACCTTGTGTAGCTGTGAAACTGTCTGGAAAGACGCTGCTTTCCTCTTCCTGTGTCGGCCTTCAGCCTTCGGGTCGCCGGCTGAAGTAAAAGAACAAACTGCTCATTATGGCACACAGTGTCGGGGTGTAGCTGCTTGTTTGCTAGGTTTTTGGATAGTTTGTCTGGTTACCCATGTCAGAGCTGATGTAGTCCTCAAACAGTCCGGCCATCAGTTTGTGGGAGGATTTCTGGAAAAGCGCCACCACCGTCTCATTCAGAGGATCTCTGTTCTTGTCCAGCCAGCCGGTGATATTATACGGCACCTGCAGCGACGGACACGTACACAGCAGCTGAAGTCACTATTTAAAACGGCATCAGCAGTAAACATCTCTGTAAACATCGCGTGGCGTTCCCCACGGCTCCATTCTCGGCCCTCTTCTTTTCAGGATCCAAATGCTCCCAACTAGCCAAAATGGTGGAAAACAACAATTTTGTCTGACTTTGTTTTTGCAAAGATTGACATAACAGCCATCTATGGTTCCATATAAAGTTCCTTAAACAAAGAACAAGATTCCCAAAGAAAAACTCAGTGTTCACCCTGAATCACTGACACCAGGACCTCTAATCAAAACTAATATCCGTGTTTCCCGCAGGTTAAAATCTAAATTATTATTATCATTATGAAATATGATCTTCAACAGAGGGGCCCTATTGAGTTTAATTCAGTTTCATTTGACTGATCTTATTTATTATCTATCTACAGCTTCTCTATCTAAGCAGCATCCAATCAGCTGTTTGAACCGTCACCTCCAGCTGGTAAAGTAAGTCCAACAGGAAACAACCCGAGCTGACACTCACCACTCCGGCGTAGTGAACCACCTCAAAATGCGTCTCATATTTGCGCTTCTTGTCGAGTCGCGGCCGCTGGAAGTTGGGCGACTTCCCCAGATGGTTGTCGTAGAGTTTGGTTTTGAAGCTCATGTCCGTGGCCTTGGGGAACATGCACTCCTCCTCCATGATGGACAGGATTCCCATCGGCTGAAAAACATTCTCGTTAGTCTTTGGTTGTATCTCTGACCACCAGAAACATTCCTGTCTGAGCGTTAAACACACCTTCTCTATGAGGTCGATGCAGGCCTGCAGGTCCAACCCGAAGTCGATGAAGGTCCACTCGATGCCCTCGGACTTGTACTCCTCCTGCTCCAGGATGAACATGTGGTGGTTGAAGTACTGCTGCAGCTTCTCGTTGGTGTAGTTAATGCACAGCTGCTCAAAGTTATTAAACTGCAGAGGGAAAGAAAAACAGTTTATAAACAGTTTTATTTAGTCCAAGCGGCCCTGATAACAGAACACGAGGCTGCAGCAGGAGGTTCAGGATGAGTCTCTGCCTTGCCTCCTTTTTACCTCAAAGATCTCGAAGCCGGCGATGTCCAGGACTCCGATGAAGTACTGACGAGGCAGAGACGTGTATAATGACGAGTTGATGCGAGTCACCAGCCACCTGAACATGCGGTCGTAGGTGGCTTTGGCCAGCGCCGCCACGGCGTAGTTCACCTGCACACACAAACCGCCATCAGAGTCACCGAGGATACGTTTGTTTCCACGGTTAGTTTGTCTTCTGTTGAGAATGAAGTCGGAGGATCAGGAGGCGTACCTGTTCGACCGTCTGTCCCTTGACGATGTACTCGTTGCCGACCTTGACTCGGGGGTTCAGGAGGCCTTTCAGCAGCTCCGCAGAGTTGATGCCCATCAGATAGGCGGCTTTATCCACACCTGACACACAGCACACACAGCTCAGCTCCTCTGACACCAACACCTGACACCCCTGCTGCTTTATCTACCTGAGCCATCACACCGACAGAGCTCACATAGGAAGAAATATGCGTGGACAGGATGTAAAGAAACTCTCCTCGAGCAGGTTGGAGTCTCTGTCTTTACACTAAATCTGACCGACAGTTCATGGGTTATTGACATATGATGATATGTGGTGATGATGTGTCTCACTCTCGGTGCCGTCGGCCTCGGCCTGCTCCTCGCGCTGCCGCTTCTTAAACTTCATGTTCCCAAAGTGCATGATGGCTCCGACCAGCTTGTAGCAGCCGTACTTCTCCTCCGGAGTGAAGCCCAGCGTGTCCATGGCGTGCTGCACACACACGTGACAGTTTATAGTCCAGTGTGTGTGTGTGTGTGTGTGTGTGTGTGTGTGTGTGTTTCTTACGTCCGTGAGCTTCAGCTCCTCTCCGTCGTTGATGCTCTCCACCGTGGTCACGCCCTGAGAGCAGAAGTGATAGTCGTAGGGGTTCGTGGTCACCAGCAGCATGTCTGCAGCAGCAACATTCAGACAGCGTCAGATTAAAGCTGATTATCAGGTTACGTTATGTTTATTATTCCACTCACACAAACACATTATTAAAATGACATCTTAACTCCTTTAAATTTGTTTTTACCATGAAATTAGCAGAAAGTTCCTTATTACAACAGCAGCTCACCATCACCAGAGTGAGACTGGAGTCAATGAATCAAGGACTCAATGTGAAGCGCTAAATAAATCTAATCCATTGTTATTATTATTGGACGGGTCGTGTTAGTGGGCGGGGTCACCTTGCAGCTCTGGCTTGTGACTGGACAGGATCTGATAGTAGATGTGGTAGCTTCTCTCTGCCGCCTGCTGGAACACGACTCGGGACTTTTCTAGAAGATCTGATCAAACAAACAAACAAACAAACACACAAACAAACAGCTGACACGTACTGTGTTTGTAAAAGCTTCAGGTTCAAACCAGCCGACTAACTCTGGTAACTGACTCACAGATGTTGATGTCAGCGGACGCCAACTTTCCGGTCGGTCCAAAATGAATCCTGATGAACTTTCCCTGAGACACACAAACACAAACACAGACACACACTCACACAACAGCAGCACCAGCAACACACCCTGCTGACGTCGTCATGGTGCGTTCATGAACTCACAAAGCGGGAGGAGTTGTCGTTGCGGATGGTTTTGGCGTTCCCGAACGCCTCCATGGCGGGATTCGCTTCGATGATCTGGTCCTCCAAAGACCCCTGAGAGACAAACGGGTCAGTAACACACGACAACAGGCGGCGACGAGTCGAACACAAACACAAAACTCACTCCTTTGGTCACGTTCTCCCCCAGAGCCGCGATGATGGCGAAGTACTGGATCACCCTCTTGGTGTTCACTGTCTTCCCGGCGCCGGACTCTCCGCTGACGGGACGACACACACACACACACACACAGACACACAACTTACTGTGACACAAAACACTGAGGACACTGAGGACACGCTGGTTTCCTGCTCACAGTTGATTCATGCAGTCAGTTATTTGTGGTGTCTGACTCACGTGATCAGCATCGACTGGTTCTCTCGATCTGTGGAGGGAAACGAAGCCGTGAGTGTGGACATGTTTGAATCCCACAGAACTTTACAAAACACAGTTTTACCGTAGAAATATATGCAGAAATACCATAATGTCATAATTACACTAAAAACAACGGCTGATATTTACATTTACATTTACAGTAGAAACAGATTATTTTTACTGTGGAGGAGCAATATAAAACCTCAAACGTCTTCTGAACTTTAAAGGTTTCAGTTTGTGAACGTTTAAAACCTGAACATGTCGAGTTCATCTGACAGGACGCACAACATGAAATGTGAAAATATCATCGTCATGTTTTACACGGTTATTAAACAATGATGGTTCTTTTAGACTCATGAGACATTTTCCAGAGTCTGCGTTTGGCTCGTCTTTGGTTAAACGTGATTTCTCGGCTGCTTCCTGTCGCCGACCGGCTCTCTGTGTCCACATCACCTCACTTCCTCCTTCACTCCCGCCGTATAATGACCCGGCCACCAGAGGGCAGCACCAACAACCTGGTTAACATGCTCACATATACATATTTTTGTCCCATGTGGAATATCTGGAAAATGCAAAGTACTGTCAGGAAAACAAACAAAAGCATGTGATGCTGATGAGCTGCTCCTTCTGTTAGCAGCTCACCTGGCCGGCAGGTTAAAGTTAGAGTAACTCACTCTGCAGCAGGTCGGTGTAGGCGTTGTCAGCGACGGCGTAGATGTGGGGCGGGGCTTCTGCCCGGCGCCGCCCTTTATAACCCGTCACCACCTGAGCGGCGTACACCGGCAGCCACTTGTACGGGTTCACGGTCACACAGAACAGGCCGGAGTACGTCTGCAGGGACACAGCGGGAACACTCAGTAAACATCTGTCTGCTGATCTCAGGTCAGATCTGTGCTGCAGGGACACTGACGTAGATCATCCACATGTTGTATCGCCTCCGCAGGTTGAACAGCACCGACGCCTCGTTCAGGTGCGTCAGCATCGCCATGTCCTCCAGCATGTCGAACTTAGGAGGGTTCATCGGCTGCAGCTCGGACTCCTTCACGATCAGGAACTGAAACACACACACATTTATAGTTTTATTGTTTTAAAAACATTTAAATCTTGGTGTTTCTTCCTGCTTATTTACCTACTTGTTGTTTGTTTCAGCTGTGCTGTATAAATAGAGTTGAGTTGAGTTTTTCCCTTCAGATCAAAACTGACCAACATTGGCAGATTCCAGCCACGACTCAAATGATCGAGTTTACATTTACAGTTAATGTTGAAAAGTGTCTTCTGCTCCAGAAATGTCAGACTTCAAACTTTCTTGAACCCAGATTCAAAAACCAGAACCAAACACGTGGTATGAAGAAGTCAGAGAGATCACTTCCTGTTTGATCCGTTTGAAAAAGTGTCCAGACTTCATTCTGTGATCTTCAGCTGTTTAACACATCAAACCTTTTGATTTGTGTTAAATGGCTCCAAATGTCAAACTTTCTTCACTAAGGAAATAAAGTCCATCAAAGAACATTAAGCGGCTGGGGAGTCAGTGAGGAAAACGTGTTTTAAAGGAGATTCTCCCCGTTAGCTCGAACCCTCATAATGAATAATTACCTGTTGGTAAACTCTGGATATTTCTGTTGTTATTGATCCCAAACATTTGGTTTTCCTCAGACTTGACTATAAATGCAATAAACAAAAACTTCATATTTAGAAGAATTACCTTTACTTTGAAAACCATGAGTGCTTCCTGTTTTTATTCACCTGAGCTGGTTTCTGTGTTTGAAAACGTTTACTGCTCTGACCGAACATTAACTGTGTTGTCTCACCCGTCCGTCCTTGGTCTCCACAGTGGACTTGTCCCCGTTCAGCTCTTTGACCTCGACTTCGATGTACGCTTCAACTTCATCCGGCATCCAGACGCGCTTCGTCCCTGCAGGAATCCTCAGGTGTGAACAGGTACAGACACCAAACAGACACACACACTTATATATATTTATATGAACGTATTACCGTCGAAGGCCATGGCCTTGGCAGCCAGCTGCTCCAAGTTGGTGAGACGAAGGTAGCGAGCAGCTTCGCCAAACTCCGCCATGTCCAGGAACCGAGACATCTGCAGAGAGACACGGCTTACAAAGGGTTCGACTTTAAAGGGTTCGGCTCTAAAGGGTTCGGCTCTAAAGGGTTCGGCTTTAAAGGGTTCGGCTCTAAAGGGTTCGGCTTCTGGGGAACTTCAGTAGTTCACAGCACAGGGACATGAAGCTGTTCTCAGGCTGGATTCAGAGTGGACGAGTTTGATTATCAGTGTATCTGGTTTTCTCTCTGATGGACCCTTGGGGCCTTCGGGTTCGTGGCTTCAGGAGGAGTCAGAGGTCAGAGGGACCTGCTGGGACCTGCTGAGACCTGCTGGGACCTGCCGGGACCTGCTAGGACCTGCTAGGACCTGCTGAGACCTGCTGGGACCTGCCGGGACCTGCTAGGACCTGCTGAGACCTGCTGAGACCTGCCGGGACCTGCCGGGACCTGCTGGGACCTGCTGAGTCCGTCCGTGCTGCCAGTGAACGGCCCAAACAAAGGAATGATGTCAACAAACGAGCAGCCGGCTCCTCTGAGCTTTACTCCGGCTTTGGGACAGAGCAGCAGCTGCCACATCAGCTCAACGGGATCGGCTCACAATGCTCGGCCTCTCCCCTCAGACAGAGCCAGGACGGCTCATCGCTGCAAATATAACCTGCAGTGAGTCTGAAGCTGTCGGAGCGATCAGGCCTTACATGGACTCACACAGAAGCACCTGACTGAGCCGGACCGACAGGTGAGGAGGAACACATTCACAAGGAAAATATCCCAGAGCTGATCTGCACTCTCACTTTATTCTGTAGTTTTGTGAGCAGATCTGAATTTAATCATTTGTTTCAGTGGTTCAGATTTTGTACATTTACATAAATTAAAAACCAAAAGAACAGGCAGTCATTTGGTCCCACAATGAATCAATTAAAATCAATCAAATGTAACAAAACTGAATTAAAAAATAAATGAAGATAATAATAAATGTATAAAATGTGACATTCTTATTTATTGATTTACCTTTTGTATAGAAGCCACACAGTCTTTACTTTAGTGAACTGTTGATGATCTTTTCCTTATTTATTTATTCATTCATAACTTTCCCTTTACATTTCTCCACATTTATTTCCCCAAACTAAATCATTTCTCTTATTTTTCGTTCTACATTTCTTCTTAATTCAATGAATGGTTAATAAACTAAAATAAAAATCACATGTGATCAGTAATTAATGCCCACATTCATTACATTTTTATTACATATTACTTTTGAAGGCATATCGTGTCTTCATCAGTCATTCATTTATCTCTTCTGTATGTTGTGAAGTTCATGCAGAGCCTGGATGAAAACTGAGAGAATAAATCTCATTCCTTACTGCTCAGTGAACACGAACTCAAACGCATTAAAGCACCACAGCAGCGCCCGCTGTAGTACTGAGCTAACACAGACCTGAGGGTACAGTACTCACTGTGCTGGGGGTCGGTGGTGCAGCAGGCAGCAGACGTGCAGAGAAGCAGAATAATTGTCCCTCAGAACGTCACCTCACTTTATCACCTCCTGGGACGGTCATGTGACTCCCCCGGCCGCGCCTCATTGGTCGGGCCGGTCTGGCTGGACGGTCATAAAAGGCGTGCTGCGGTCAGAAGGATGAATACCAGGAAGAGGCAGAAAAAGCCCACAGCTCCCCTCAGCCCTCCGTCCCCCCGAGCTAAACATGGACATGACTGTCCACCGCTCGCTCCGTCTCACTCCGTCTCACTCTGTCTGTTTCTGTCTCACTCTCACTCCGTCTCACTGATGATGATGGTGATGATGATGATGATGATGGTGATGA
>CAFUXE010001875.1:0-10150 GCA_903364295.1 Serranus cabrilla | reverse complement strand
TCTGTGATGATACAGGGAAGATTAGCAGCTGCATCAGTCAGCATGCAGGATAAATGAAGATAAAATGCAACATGAATTAGTTTCTTGATAATTAAACCCCAGAGAAAATGTGAAAGGCACAAAGAGAACAATCCTGCATCATCCTTCTTTAATGAAGTCATTTGTTTTCAGTGGAGATTATTCTGAGTGAAAGCTTGGTGTCTCTCTGCTGTGCATGGTGGCTCACTGATGATCAAGTCAGTGTGTTTGTCAGAGGGAGAATGTGCTGTCTTTAAAGTTAATTACATAATTATAGTTAAGTTAAATAAGTTAGTTAAAAGTGGATTAAAAAGTTAAAAAGCTATTGTCAGTTGGGTTTCGCAAATAACGTCAGAGTGAGCGCTCTGCGTTCTTGTTTAGTTTTTAGAAGTAGTGACAGAGTGAGCGCTCTTACCATTGTTTGTTCTGTCTGCCTATCTTTGACGTTACTGCTTCTTGAGAGTTAGCAAAGCCTCTCGTGTCGAGCACAGACAGACAGCAAATTGATAGAGTCGCTAATGTTTTTACGATTACGTTTCTGCCTTGGAGATCATTTGTCTGTAAGTAAAATATGTACACAAGCACAACGTTTTGTTCAGCAGTAAAATTGTTGTAAAAAGTTGTACGTAGTTGTTGGTAGCGATTTTGCACTCAGTTGCAGTACGCGTGTAATACTTATCTCAAATTCTTATTGTGCTGTTGCATGCTGGGATATTCTCAGTTTACGTCAGGGGTGTCAAACTGATCCAGTAAAGGGCCGAGTGGCTGCAGGTTTTTGTTCCAACCAAGCAGGAGCACAGGTGATACTGATAATTAATCAACTGATTGCAGACAGCTGCAGGTGATTGAATGATTGGATTCAGGTGTGTTTCTGCCACTCTGCCCTTTCCTGGATCAGTTTGAAACCCCTGTTCTAGATGACAAAAAAACTAATTATAGTATGTCCAAAATTGGTCATAGTGTAGTTCACCCAAAAATGCCTAAAAATGCTTTTGGATAGTATATCCAAAACTATGAAACAAGAAACACTATATTATAGTGTCCAAAACTGAAAAAAAAGGCATACTATATTATATTTAAAAATGTCAAAAGAAAAAACACCTTATCATAGGATGTCCAAATGTTGATTTTTGTCAAAAAAATTATCATTCTGTAAAATGCTTACAAATGCTAGAATTGGCCCTGTTATACTCTGTGAAAACATAATACAGCATAATATGTCCAAACATGGTAGAAAAACAAGAGCACAGGTGAAACTGATAATTAATCAACTGAGTGAAGACAGTTCAGGTGATTGAATGATTGGTTTCAGGTGTGTTTCTGCTTGGTTGGAACAAAAACCTGCAGCCACTCGGCCCTTTACTGGATCAGTTTAACACCCCTGGTTTACGTAAAGGTTAAAGGTGTTGATGAATGCTGTTTTTGTCAGATTCTTGTCACCATTAACTTTCCTCCTCAGCTCCTGTGAGTCTGCTGTGGTGTTCATGGTCCCTCAGATTCAGCACTGTACAGCAGTGAATACAATAGTTTGAAACTTGTACTGAGAGAAAGAGTCTTGATTTAAATTCAGATATTAAAGATGATTTTCAGAAAAAAGATATAAACATTGCTAGGATGTAGGAGTCAGGTTTTATTTCTCAAAAAATAACTATCATTGTTGGCTTATCCTCATGCTGCTTTTGATTTAACTGTGATGTTTATCCAGGTCCAACACACAGAGACAAACCAAACACATGTCTAGCAGTGTTGAGCTGGCTGTTATTGTATGTGTGGTTGTTAAATTGATCCATAGATCATTTTTAGAGGCCTGGAGTTCTCAGAAACCTTGGTCCTTTTTACAGGAAGGTCAAAGTTCACCAGGAGACAGTGAGATGTGGAGCTGGATCACTTCCTGACTTATGTCCCTGATCTGCTCTCACAGATGTGTACACATGTGCTGCCTCGAGCTAAAAGGAGCAGAAAGGAAACAAAGTGCATTTTGATGTTCAGAGGAACCGGAGAGTTAATTCTGTTTCTTCACCAGATGAAACAATAAAACTCTGCAGGTCTCTTCTCTGTGACGTGTGCTCGTCTCTCCGTCTCAAAGGTTTGCTGTGTTCATGTGGGACGTGTGTGAAGCTCCAGGTGTAGACATGTTAGTGGACATCTGTCCAAGTGAGAGGAAGAACTGATCCCACAGAAATAAAAGGAATATGAACTGTTCATGAATCATAAAATTTCCCATTATGCAGTCACTGTGTTTTTCCTCACATACATCACAGATACTGTGACTAAGTACAGAAAGGTGTAAAGCTCTTTGATTCTGGTGTCTGTGCTCTCAGCTGAGTGAATCACCTGCTGAGTTGGATCTTTAGACGCAGAATATCAGTTCAGGTGTTGAACTTAGTTTTAAGGAAGTTTCAACTTGGACTTTGTATCAATATGGAAATCATGAGTGAATGACACACATAAGTGAAGCTTATGATGTAAATGTGTATGTTCCCATACCGGGAGTTGAACCCGGGCCGCCTGGGTGAAAACCAGGAATCCTGACCGCTAGACCATATGGGAGTTGATTCCAGATATTAAAATCAGTGATTGTGCATCATTTTAAAATATCCTCACTGGACTCCATATGTTGAAATTATTTTGTAGTAGACATTTATGTCTGAAGGTTTTAGGATTCCTTGTTTTCCACCAGGCCAGCTGGGTTCAACTCCTGTTTGGGAAATGCAATTGAACCAGTTGGCTGAAGCCACTTCTCAATGTGAAGAGAGCACTAAACATCTTTCCTGAACACTTATTACTATGAAGTTTTTTTTAACTTCACTGTGTCTTCTCACAGTTGTCATCATGATGAAAAGGCTGCTGACTCAAACTGAACAGAGAGAGAAAAAAAACCTGTCATTAAATCAGTTTATGAAGAATCAATGAGTCGGAGGAGGACAGAATAAAAGGAAACCTGCTCAGAGTGGGAGTTAACATGTGAGAGTCAGAGTGTTGTTCTGCTGATGGAGTGGCTCGGCTGCTCTCTGGCAGCTGTGTGTTTGTGAGTCTTTCTCTGAACTCAGTGAATCACTTTCAGGAAACATTACTGACCGTTATGTTGGGACTGTTTCAGGTCACCGTCCCTCCTGGTCTTAGTTAGTCTAGTCTTTGTCCAAATATTGAAATCATGAGTGAATGACATGATGTAAGTGTTTGTGTTCCGATACCAGGAGTTGAACCCGGGCCTCCTGGGTGAAAACCAGGAATCCTGACCGCTAGACCATATGGGAGCTGGTTTTCAACATTTAATCAGTTTTGTGTACCCAGTGGGTCCCCTGAGGATACTGAAAATACCACTACTGACCACTGTATGTTTGCTTTTGTTGAACTACTTAAACAACTTTTGGACACAGTTACGTAGGTGACTTGGAGCGTGACGTATAATGTTGACCTCCATAATCAAGTAGTTCCTGCATGAACAAGTTTGGATCTTAATTTGTGCTCCATATATTCCCAAACCAAGAGCTGATCTCGGGCCACCTGGGTGAAAACTAGGAATCCTGAACAAGATGGTCCTGCAGTGTTATTGTTATTGAGATTATATATCTAAATCTTATGCTTTTTAAGATGAAATTCTCTCACCAATGAGTGGAATATATGAAACACGTTTCACTGTTTAAGTGATGGTGTTGATTTCCTGTCAGATGAGGTCATGATGTGGAACTGACAGCGTTTCTGTCTTAGTTGTCACATGACTGAGATGGATTTGATTCACTCTATTCAACAGAGTAGCTTCCAGTTTACACAGAGTTGCATTGTTGACAGTTTAATGGTCATTGACATGAAGCTGTTTTGATTCTCTGCTGCCCTGAATGACTCCAGTATTCCCACCACAGACCTTACCAAAGGCTGCTCACACTCTTTGAATTAGTATAAAGTGAATAATCTGAAAACAGCTGTGAACTGCAGCTGGAAATGGGGATGATGAGAGCAGTGAGACAGAAACATACAGGTCGTTTCAGAGGAACTAACAATGAGCTAAAAGTGGATAAAAGGAATCATTGAATTCAGCCTCTTTTCTTTTCTCTCTGCCCCGAGTGGAGACCTGCAGGGTTTTCCCCTCCAGCTTCCTCTCATCACTCACAGTTCACATCATCTGCTTCAACATGTGAAGTAGTGATGTGTCCACGAAGCCTCGTGAACCACTGTCTTTATTTTCTGAGCCCACTAGATGGTGCTCTTGGTTTAAAGGAAAAAGCTCAAGCAATGGTAACTGAGTGTGCATTCAGCCCTTTGTTTAATAGAGAGCACCATCTAGTGGGCTCAAAAAATAAAGACAGTGGTTCACGAGGCTTCGTGGACACATCACTAATGTGAAGTAACCCCCAAGATACAAGAAGACAGGTGACAGCTCAGGTGACTGAGTGGGTGGAGTGAGTTGCGTTGACAAAGTCGCATAGTGTGGATTAACTGAAATCAAGGTAGTGCTATGGAAGCTCTCTTGCTCTTTGTTGGAAAGGGCGTCAATGTACCTTCCCCACACGGCAAGTTGACTCCATGAAATACAAGGCCATCACCAATCAAGGAATGTCCTGCAAGATTTGCTCTCTAAAACAATCTAACAGCGATTCCCTCAACAGTCTGGCGACTGAACAAATGGCATGGTGTAGTCAAGGGCCCTTCTCCTCACACTGTCTACCCCAGGGGTGAATACAGACCTGTTTTGGGGTGACCTAAACTGCCCTGAGTTCCGTTTATCCTTGTTCCTGGCAGCCAATACCAATGGCTGTTTGACATAATCCAGCAACTTTTGCCACAAAAAAGAGCCAGCAGCAGGTGCTTTACCTTTTGAGCTAACTCCCCTTGGAGTTTTCATTGTACTCCCTGGTTAAGATGTTTTGTTCACAATGTGTGAAGACCATTGGACTTCTTTTCATTGGATTCATAGGGACCCATGTAAATGTGCGTGTCATCTGCATAACATTGAAAGAACTAACTGTATTTTCTGAGAAGTGACCCCAAAGAATGCATCTGAAGGGATAAAAGCATTGGCACAGGTAGCTGGATCGATGCCCGCATCCTCCAATCAATTTTAGCTTCAATTGAGAAGATGATTTGGAAAAATCAGTGTGATATCAGAAGTGAGTTGTATTGACAAAGTCACATAATATGGATTAACTGAAATCAAGGCAGGGCTATGGAAGCTTTCTTGCTTTTTGTTTGAAAGGGTGTTAAATGTACCGTCCCCACACGGCAAGTTGACTCAATTAAATACCAGGCTGTCATCAATCAAGGATTGTCTTGTAAGATTTGCTCTCTTGCTCACTCAACTTTGTTGATTTCCTAAGAAGACTAAAAAAGTCTAACACTGATTACCTCAACAGTCGAGCGACTGAACAAATGGCACAGTGTAATGCAGACATGTTTTGGGGTGACCTAAACTGCTCTGAGTTCCGTTTATCCTTGTGCCTGGCAGCCAATACCAATGGCTGGTTGACATAATCCAGCAACTTTTGCCACAAAAAAGAGCCAACAGCAGGTGCTTTACCTTAAGTACTAACTCCCCTTGGAGTTTTCATTGTACTCCCTGGTTCAGATGTTTTGTTCACAATGTGTGAAAACCATTGGACTTCTTTTCATTGGTTTCATAGGGACCCATGTAAATGTGCGTGTCATCTGCATAACATTGAAAGAACTAACTGTATTTTCTGAGAAGTGACCCCAAGGAAAGCATCTGAAGGGATAAAAGCATTGGCACAGGTAGCGGGATCGATGCCCGCATTTTCCAATCGACTTTAGCCTCAATTGAGAAGATAATTTCGAAAAATCAGTGTGATATCAGAAGTGAGTTGTGTTGACAAAGTCACATACTGTGGATTTCCTGAAATCAAGGTAGAGCTATGGAAGATTTCTTGCTCTTTGTTTGAAAGGGTGTTAAATGTACCGTCTCCACAAGGCAAGTTGAGCAAGGCAAGGCAAATGGTAGAGCGCTCACTTAGCATGCGAGAGGTAGCGGGATTGATGCCGGCATTCTCCAGTGGACTTTCCCAACACACGCACGCACGCACACGCACGCACACACACGCGCGCACACACACACACGAACACACACATACAAGAGAATCTAGTGAACAGGCATCTCTCGGTTTACACCATCCAAGTGGTGATCTGTGTTTCTTGTCATTTTAAAAATACAAAACTAAAATTCTACATTAAGTTTAAGGTCTTTAAACATAATATTACTTCAAATGTGAACTTTTCATTTTTTTTAAAGAAGAAGCTAAGTGGGGACTTAACGACGCCTATCTATCAAAGAGTGGACCTCCATAGACTACAGTGTGACTCACTGCGGTCACATGGTAAGATCGTATTGGTTTTTCCAAGAAATACGTTTCCACTCGAGGGGGGGTATCTCCTGAAATCCCTGTTCACATGCCTTTGGATTAATCTGATAATGGTCCGTGTCCTGGCTGACTCCGCTTCGTTAGATGGCGCTGTAGCCCTTTCTACAAGACGGTGTTCAAACTACTTCCAGTACACGGCTACATAACAAACTATCTGGCGATATACAGACAAAGATGGCGTTCGAGGAGTTAGACAGAGTAGTTTTGGTGCACATGTTGGGCATTTTGCTGTGTTTGGAAGACTATATGAACAAACAAACAGAGTTTTTGGTTTCGGTGATACGACACGAACTGTGCCGTCGGCGATTGATATGACAAGCTATCGCTATGCCGGCATCGGCGCTTCCTTCCACTTCCGGGTGAAATCCCGGTCGAAAATTCTCGCGCATGCGCAGGACGTGAACACGATACAATCCCGTTCACAAGACGAGACAAATCGGATAAACAACGGCTCAAGCCAGCGGCTTCAATCGGATTCAGTTGTCTGTCTGTATCCATTCATTCACTGAATGAGTGGTGGATTACTGCAAAGACTTTCTTTGTTTCTTTCAACAAACATTTTGAAAAAGACACTACCGGTCTAAAGATCAAGTTTGATGTGCAATATATCAGCAATTTACTTTTACGTTCAAAACAACATGACAAAAGAATTCTCTGGTCCCTTCATGTAATGACACACAAGTTCCCTCTTGAATACGATGGTCCGACATTCAAACTCCACCATGTATAAAAACAAAAAATAGGCTAAATCTATTCCAATATACTATGTAATATATTTCATAATATCCGGCCCTGATATGCTGCAGCACCTTGAACAGGCTGTGCTTGCACTGAGAGAGATCCTTTTGACATATGCACCTGAAATATTGGTGCATTGACACTGCTGAAAAGTAGTGATGTGTCCACGAAGCCTCGTGAACCACTGTCTTTGTTTTTTGAGCCCACTAGATGGTGCTCTCTATTAAACAAAGGGCTGAATGCACACTCAGTTACCATTGCTTGAGCTTTTTCCTTTAAACCAAGAGCACCATCTAGTGGGCTCAGAAAATAAAGACAGTGGTTCATGAGGCTTCATGGACACATCACTACTGAAAAGGTGCTTTCGTTGTTGGCAGGGTTCGAACCTGCGCGGGGAGACCCCAATGGATTTCAAGTCCATCGCCTTAACCTCTCGGCCACAACAACCCAAACTCCACCTCCACGATGCTTCACCGATCGAAGGGCTTCTCCGACACCTCCAATGGGGATACAGGTGTGCCATGCTAGTTGTCGCTAATGTATCTTCGAGTCTCTAGCTTTTAGCCGAGTTGAAGAGTGGGCTCCAGAGACCTGCTAAATTTACACAGGACCTAAAAGCACACATTGTTACACTGAGCTGCATACCCCGTGGGCCTACAGTATATCTGAAATAAGCCAGGTTTCAGTCCAACTAAATGGCAAGTTTGAACAAAGTTTTCAAAAAAGCTTGGCAATAGAAAATGTGAAGGAATGGTTGTTTCCCTCCTCTTCTGTTATGCAAACATTAGGGGTTGTTTGATAGAGACAAGCACAAGGTGGTGCCAGTTCTCCAGTCATGAACCATTATAGCAACACAGAACAAGAGGGCACAAAAAAATGATGCAATTGAAAGCGCGCAAGTTGAGGCTGAAGTAAACTACTGCGATGGCTGGGAATCGAAACCAGGTCAACTGCTTGGAAGGCAGCTATGCTCACCACTATACCACCATCGCTGTGAAAACAGCCTCTACTGCAATGTCGCCAACATGCATTTCCATCCTGCTTTCTATAAATTGGGTGGGCGTGGCTTGTAGATCTAGCTCACGCCCCCAAACCATAGCCTCATACTTGTCTCTGTGGCGCAATAGGTTAGCGCGTTCGGCTGTTAACCGAAAGGTTGGTGGTTCAAGCCCACCCAGGGACGGTTAAAAGAGCTTTTGCCCTCTTTGTGGTTTGTGCAATTCAACAAGGCACATGCACGGTTAAAAGAGGGTTTACCTTTGGGCAAATCCACAAGGCACAGGCATGGGTAAACATTCAACTAATTGGGAGCAATGGTGAGGGTATCGCTGTTACCCATCATCAATTGTGCCATGTTCTTTCATCCAAAAGTATTGAGTTCAATGGCATGGTTCAATCTAGACTTTCAAAATCCCGGGTAGGATTTGGGATTTTTCTGGAGGCCTTGTAAGCTAATTTCTTACCAACACCCCACATCACCATTGTTGTGTATTTGCAAACTCTTACGAACAGAGATCCAGCAGAACAGCAAAATGCCTCAAATTGGACAGGGCTGTGTGAAAAAAGCTATTGTTTGATTTTGAGAGCCACACTATTCAAGCACCGGCAACTGAGTGTGCTTTCAGCCCTTTGTTGAATAGAGAGCACCATCTAGTGGGCTCAGAAAATCAAGAAAATTGTTCACAAGGCTTCGTGGACACATCACTTGTCTCAGTTTCATTTCAGAGTTCATCAGGCTGCTCAAAAGCGTCTTTCGTTGTCGGCAGGATTCGAACCTACGCGGGGAGACCCCAATGGATTTCTAGTCCATCGCCTTCACCACTCGGCCACGACAACCCAACTCAGCCCTCCTGTCTGGAATTTTACACAGCATGACGGAATTCTGGGAGCTCCAGAAGCATGAATTGTAGCACAACGGCGTAAGCATTTAGTGCAAGTGGTGTCAAACATGCAGCCAGAACCGACTCGCCAAGAGGATCATGTCCATCCACCGGACGACTTTGCAAAGTCTGAAATTTACAGACACATCATTAGTTCCACTTTCCCGGCAGACCACTCGGAAGAAGCTGGGTCACTATGCAAAGTCAGCACACTCACCATCATCATTGTGTGCTGGCCAGGACAGGCGTTCTTCCCCCGGCTTTTCCATGAGCTTCTTCACCAGTCATGCTGGATTACAACCTTCAGGTGTGCCATGCTAGTTGTCGCTAATGTATCTTAGAGTCTCTGCCTAGCTCTAGCAAAGCCAAGCTACGGTAAACTCTACTGAGAAGTAAACAATTGTGATTCAGCCTTTTGTTTGGTGGAAGGCCCCGTGTTGTTTAGCTTTCTATGTTTGGTTTGCTGTTTGGGTTTTCCATGTGTTTCTTCAACAGTCATGCTGGACTATAACCTTCAACCTCTACAGCTCTCCATTAGGCAGCTCTCACTTTCATGAACAGGAAAATAAACTGATAAACATGCATTTCCATCCCGAATGCTAGACGTCAATGGTGAATGCAGGTGAGTGTGGCTTAAAGATTGAGACCAAGCCCCCTCAGGCTAATGTCCGACTTGTTTCTGTGGAGCAATAGATCCACACCTCTTCATTAGGCAGCTCTCACTTTAATGAACAGGAAAATAAACAGATAAACATGCATTTCTAAATGGATTCTTAAGGGTCAATGGTGAATGAGGCTTGAAGAACGAGGCCTCTCCCCCTCTGTATTTCATCAGACAACACTGTGTCCCCTTGTGACTTCCATGTGGAAAATGCCATATCATTAGCACCTTGAACAGGCTGTGTTTGCACTGAGAGAGGTCCTTTTAATAGTTGCACCTGAAATATTGGTGTACTGACGCTGCTGAAAAGTGGCTTTCGTTGTTGGCAGGGCTTGAACCTGCGCGGGGAGACCCCAATGGATTTCAAGCCCATCGCCTTAACCTCTCGGCCAAAAAAGGGGCAAAAGTGCCTGGTTGGGGGGAAAGAGAAAAAGAGAGAGGAAAGAGGGAGGGAAAGAGAGAGAAAGAAAAAGAGGAAAAAA
>CAFUXE010001871.1:31253-57827 GCA_903364295.1 Serranus cabrilla | reverse complement strand
TGCAATGTCATGCTGCAAACCATGAGATCCACCTCAAATTTGGGTCTTCCTGACATGAGAGAATGCTACTAAATGTGAAAAACCCAGGAAAACGTGCCAGTGTCAGGCGGTTGCAGAAATGCGTGGCTGCATCAGCCGAGTCCCGCAGCCACCCCGACGTGCGTGGAGATGCGAGGACCCGTCAACGCTGCTCGCAGCTTTAATGTTTTATTTGTTTTTTCAATGTATTTATTTATCCACATTTTTACATTTTTTTTAGTTGAATTACTTTTAAAGTATTAAAGAAGAACACAATTTAAATTAATATCAAAGTCAATAATCATGTATTAATAATCTTAATAATTATAAAATAATCATAGTTCTGATTTTGCCATAATCAAACCACTTTGTTGCACACTTAAAAAAAATGCTTAAATAAAAACACACACAACTTTTAAGCCTAAATTGAATCCTGAACCATTGCTAACTCATATTGTTATATTATAAATTTAAACATGACCTTCTAACTGAAATACCTGAGGACTTTCAGCATACACACATTATAATAATCACCATGCTTATGTAAGACACTGTGCATTTCAATGTGGGTGCACTAATGTTTACTTTGGGTCTAGACAAAGGTCAGAGCCGAGCTGCTCTTTAAAGCATGAGCAGTCTGAAAGCATTTAGGCCAACTAAAATTAAGCGTGATGAGCTGAGAGGTCATGTGGAAGCAGAATGTGATGGGACTCATCAAAACAAACACTGCAGACGTAAAGTAATATAAAGTAAATAGGCAAGCAGCTAAAGAAAAGAAATATGTATATTTAAGATATAAATTATACCTTAGGCCTTGAAATCTCCTTGCAATTTCTTTCCCTGTAACTAGACTGACCAATTTGCAGGATCCGAGGAAGAACAAAACCACACAATTACACACTCCGGTGCTGTGTTTAAAGGCCAGAGACATTTGTCAAGATAAACTATGGACTTGTTAAGCAGGAAAAGGCCACACAAAGCCTCTCATCATTTATCCCCTGCTATTACCGAAGTCATTAACGCTTTACTGAGTGAATCATTCACTGTGGGAATGGGTCTTGATCTCATATGCTGTGTGCTAAAATCTGTCTTCATCGCTGTGAGTGTAACAGGATGTGCAGCTCCGGTGGCCTCGAATAAAAAATAACAAAATGTGTTTATCTCACAAGCGCCAACGTCCAGGTCTGAAAAGTGACGTGCGTTATTTGTACTGGCCAGCAGGGGGCGACTCCACTGGTTGAAAAAGTCTATGATTTATCACCTTAGTAAACATTTTCTTTTTCTTAAGTTTTAGTAACAACCGCTAGATTCAAATCTTCTTCAATAAAAAATGATGTTTGTTTAATAAATGTTAGTCTCATTTAGAGATGATAAAGCAGATATGCTTTGGGGTTAACTTGTGATTGACAAGTCACTACAGGAGCACATTTCTCTGTTATGTTAAAAACATATTAAAGCATTCAATTTATAAAAAGGAAGTTAAAAATATGGATAATAAAAAAGTGCAGCAGAGCCACTTAAAAAGTACAACCATGTGTGTTGGGTTTTTTTCTAAGCCACTGACTAAAAAAGTCTTATTGTCCCGAGAAACACACATTCCACAGACTGGTTTTGTCTAATCTAATGAATTCCACAATAATTCACAATGGAAAGTATTCCCACAGATTGGACTCACAGGTTGCTCCATTTGGTTGAGTCCAGTATGAAACTGGCTCAGACCCAACCTCACCCATTGCAAGTTAAACTGTATTTTAAAATCTTAACGCGAGCAATATCACATAAATGTGTGAAAGGAATACATAACATGCATAATAATGTGTTCTCCCACCTGACTCTCCCTGCTGTAGGTGCCCTCTCCCAGAGCCAGGTCCACCCGCTCCTGGGCTCCCTGCCTCTGCCAGGTCGAGCCCTCCAGCCGCATACTCACGCCCAGCTGGAGCACTTCCTGCCGCTCAGGGTCAACAGCTCCTCGCCGCTCAGCCTTTTCCCCAATTTCAGCACGGTAAGATGCCATATCACAGCTCGCAAACACAGTACTGCAAATAAAAGCTATTTTTCCGCCAACCCATCATGTTTTCGACTGTGACAGCTTGTCTGTTTGTCAGCATGATAACAGAAAAGGTACTGCCCCAATTCTCATCAAACTTGTTGGACGTGTGAAGCAATGGACAAGAGAGAGCTCATTCAATTTTGGAGCAGATCTGAATCACAGGGTGGATATTAATTTTTAGTTTCTTTAACATTACGAGATTTGTGCATTCGTAATTAAAAAAGTTCCAGACTGAGAACTTTCATGTGAACGCCTCCTCAGGTCAGAACAGCAACTCGGAAAGCCAGCAAAACATTTAGTGACTCACCTGATCTGTTTCCTTTGCTCTTAGCTGTCACACTGTCGACACTGAAAGGAGCTATCAACGTGTTGTTGAAATGCTTTAGAGCATAAAATACAACACATCTTTGTGTAGTGTCCAAAGTCAGAAAAACGACTTCCCAGCTCTAAAAATGGGAACATCGGAGGAGCATGTGAATGCATCTTCAGCCTGAGCAGAAGTCTGCGCTCTTCAAGCGCCACTGTAGTTCCTCCTTGTTTCCTGTTATCTATTTATTGTCAAAATCAATAGAAAAATTAAGGCTAGATGCTCAAATACAAAAAAGCATATATATAGAAAAGGCTTGGATTAAGGTCTGAGATGACTAAATTTAAACCTTGCCTCAAGCCATTAAGCAAAACCATAATGCATGTCTTACATAAACTTTATCTTAGTTGAAGTGTGCACTGTGCAGCCCTGTTATATAGGAAAATAACAATAGACATATAAATTTAGCTTGGCTTCAATCAGTGGTAACAATATGATGCAGACAGCCCAAATATAACACTTCTCTTTCACACACACACACAAGCATGTTTCGTCTGGCTCTAAATGACAAAGCAGCAGACTTTCATAGTCTACATTTAGCTTTAACCCTTAATGAGTCAGAGGAGCGCGCTAAATGTATCCGGCATGTGGGAGGCTGGGAAAGATTCCTGTCTGACACCTGAGGATAAAAATATGAGTCAACTAACACAGCTGCACTGTGGGGATTACAAACACGAGCGTCAGAGGAAGTTATCAAAATGCTTATTTAAAACGTGTGAATTCAGAGCTGTAATTTCCTCGTTTTTTATTCTGAAAAACATTCACAGCTTTCATTTACGATTTACAGTATAAATGCCGAGCTCTGCAAAACCTTGTTAGGAGGATGTAGCGTTGGTTTTTGATTTATGTCGACTAGATGTTATGCAAAATAATCAAAGAAATCCATGTTTATCATCACATCACATAACATTTCATTAAATCACAGGATAACTATATTACTATATTATATATCATTATATGTATATTATTCAATGAAAAAAACAGACAAACACAGAAATCAGCACCGACCTGTAAAATAATCCAATTATGTATTCAGAATAAATATATATCAATCTGATTGTCCTAATTAGTACTTTTACTTTTGATACTTTAAATACATTTTGATGCTGTTTTCTACTTTTACTTAAGTTATAAGTTTCAAATGCACAACTTTTTCTGTAGTGAAGTAATTCTGCAGTGTGGTATTAGTACTTTTAATCTGATCGGGATACTTGTTTCACCACTAAGCAGGACAAATATGTTCATGTATGTGTTTCGTCTCTTAGATGGACCCGGTGCAGAAGGCCGTGATCAACCACACCTTCGGCGTGGCTCCACCCAAGAAGAAACCCATCATCTCCTGTAACATCTGTCACCTGCGCTTCAACTCCACCGTGAGTCCGACACCCGTTCAATCCTTCCTCATGATATCACAGAGGATGATGTTCTGGTTTCTTTCTTGGAGCTTTCTGATAAACTACACTGAACAGAAATATAAATGCAACAGCTTTTGTAGATTTGTAGGTCTGGATTTCTTTTTAATTCATTGCAATAAGGTGCAGAGATACCTTTGATATCTGCCAGTTTTCTGCAGAGTAGTGATTAATTAAATCACATCAACCTGTGGTGCATTTTTAAAAGGGTTTTTTGAATTAACATGATGTCACTTTGCTCACTTTTCTAAACGTTCATAATATAAAACAAAAACACAACTTATTGTCTCATGAACTGTCACTCATTAATCCTCATTTTTTTGACTATTTTCCACACATTTCATATTTTTTGCATCCTATTTCAAAGCAGGCTATTATTCTTATCAGTCCAATCAGTATATTGCTACATTTTTTAATCTACCAATAGGTTCTTAAAAGGAAACCAGTCAGCTAGTTCTTTTTTCGCCTTTGTCCCCGTTATCAAACCTCCTTATTCATATTCATTTGGCTCCCATTCCTATGGAGTTCATTTATACATATTTGCATTTATATTGTTAGGAGGAACCTGGTGGAATGACAATGACTCTTCTTTGTGTGAATTGTGAAACTTGAAGAAAGCGGGACACTGACGCCAGCTCATTACAGCAGCCTTACTTCCTTACCTGTCTGTCTCTGTCTCTGCTCTGTACTTTTGGACATGCAGTGATGCTGTAAGGAGTCTGTGCTCGAGCTAACAGGCTCTCTCCTCCTCCCCTCTGTAGCTGAGCTGAGCGAGCTGCTTGACCCGGGAGTTGGATGCCAGGTTACAGGCAGGTACCAGGTCCCAGCAGGGGGCTGCACTGAGCGGCTGGAAGTTGCAAATCGAATAAAGGAATAGTTCAGAATATCTCAAGTCTTTTCATGTTTTGTACTCACTGCTTTTTTATTTCTACATACAAAAAGTTTCGTTTTCACAGTCATTCACGTATATATGTGTGTAGATATTTTTTTTAAAATTGAACAAGCAGCTTCAAGTTGCTATTCAAAGTTATGCAAAGCTTGATATTTAAAAGAGGGGAAGTTTAGATTAGATTAGATTAGTTTAGATTAGATTATACTTTATTGATCCCACACAGCAAAGACAGAAGCAAAAGGTGTGAATATAAATTACATAAAAATATAAAAATAAAAAAATAAAAGGAAACACAAACAGACAGAAAAAGTATTTTTTCACAATTTGGTATTAGATGAGATTAAAGTCACATTTATTGTCATGAAATGCAGTTTAACATAGACCCGATAGTACAGAAAGTGCTGAGTAATGAACATATGTGTAGCTGTACTGAGTTATTGCAATATATGCAGACTAAAAAATGAAAAGCTGAATCTGTTTGTTCAGTGTGAACACAAAGACGGACAGCTGTGAAAATGAATCCTCCTGTTTATATTACATGACTGGAGTGGAATAACAAAGGAAAAGACTTGAATATTTTCAAATTATTCCTTTAAGGCTGCTAAACTCACTGAAAAAACGCATGATTGATTCAAGCCTGAAGGACAATACAATACACACACAATATTCTAGTTTTCTGTCCTTTTGTGGAGGACAGCTGTGGCTCGCTGTGTATGAAGAGTTGAGAATGCATAAAGCAGCTTGAATCAGCCGACAGTCTCCGTCAGGTGTCTTTAGCTGAGGATCTCTGCCGTCCTGGGACACTTATTCTCCGTGTTAGTCTCTTGTTAAGTTACTATGGTGGAACATAGTGAACTCATACTACACTGGCATGCCAGAGAGTTTGGTAGTATGCAGACGGGAGCAGATTCCTCCCTCTGACTCAGTTGGAAATCACGCTGAATGGCTCGTGTGCACTGACATTCAACGTAGCCAAAGGGGGCGTTCACCCTTTGCTCGGCTCTGTATCCCCACACACACTTTGACCCACGGTGGATCCCTTCCTGTTTGTGCAGCAGCTCAAGCTTTATGCAAAGTGTTGACGGGGAGACTTGTCGCACACTAAAAGATCACCTCTGCACACCGCGCTCGGAGGCTGTGCCGTGTGCAGCGTGTGCCTGAAAACTGGATAATTTGAGCAACGACAAATTATCGAACAGCCTCGTGTGAAGCTAGACACTTCAAGTCTTGTTACACTGTTTCAGACTCTCTGTCGGTTTGAGGAGTGCACTTGTGTCTTTCACTTACAGAAAGGCACTAGTGTTGCAAAAAAAATGTGTGCACTTAAAGGATGAGGCAGGTTATGTTTTATTTTTTTCTTATCGTCAACAAATCCCATGAAAAGAACAAAACCATCAGTGTCAGTTCATTCCTATTTAAATATTTTAAAAATGTGTTGCAAATATAGTTTATTTTTTCAACCCCTTCAACCTCAAGCTGTTGCAGGGTTTTTGTTTTTTTGCTCCTGTTACTTTTTACTCACTGTGGCTTTGTTGTTTTTACTGCAGTGTAAGTTCTGCACCTTTATGGAAACACAACAATCAAGGCTCAAAGTCGGGACAAATTAAAATGTAGTTTGTACAGTACAAATCACAAAAATACAAAAATGCAAGCTAAATTTCTTTTTTATTTTATAAAAAATCTGAAACATTTCATCTATATATACAACTTTTTTCCAAGTTCCCTCAACTGTAACCAGTATTGGAAAAAAACATGGAGGCTCCACATGATGCACTGCTTGTTAAAATATTATTTAAAGCTTAGATTTGGTTATTTTTCTTGAAGAAAGTGTCTTTCACACACAATTAGTTCAAGCACTTTGGGAAAGGTGGAAATCCTGCTATAATTTCTTCTTTTACACTTTTTGCCTGTGATAAATGGTGAAGAAGAAGAATTAAAATTGGGACAACCTAAGATATATTAGGCATCGACTTTTCCAACATTTTTGCTCTTTTCATGGGATTTGTTGACAATAAGAAATTATATAATATTACCAGACGTATCCTTTATGACTTCTGCTTGTTTTGTACACTTGATGTTATGTATATTTTCCTCAGGTTGCTGAAGCTATTTGAACTTTCTTACAGAAGACTCTGATATATCACAGTAAAGAAACAGCACAGAATAAATAATAGTCGGTGATGGCTTATTGTGCAGACTGGATCAATGTCACACTGTCATAATTTACTGGAACACTTGAACAGAACAGAGCTATTGTTAATGTTGTACATAACACCTTTTACTTTAACCATCAATGAGAATTAAGAATCCCAGGTGTGAATGTCTTCATCTATAAAACTGTTTTTTATTCAGTATTAAATGACAGCACAAGTTGTACAATCTTAGAAAATATGACCCAGAGTTTTCACCACCTCTCAGTCTTCATCATCAGCGGTATATATAATATTAGATTATATATATAAAGCAGAGGGTATATAAAATGTTAGTATTTGCTGTGTTGTATACAGATGTTTTGTGGTTATGGATTACCTGATAAATGTGTTTTGCTTCAGTTGTTTTGTTTAACTGTTGGTGCACTTCTTCTTTCTGGATCTTGCTCTGTATATCAGAGCATTTTGGGATCCCAAATCTGCATGCATCTGTCGTCAAACTGCCACAAATGTGTTTTCTCTCACAGAGGAAGGCACGGGGGTCATTTTGTGTTGCAGAATAAGAGACGTGGGCCATTTTGTGTCACAACGAATCAGTAGAAAAAGACGAGCCAGTGAGCTCAGAGGACAGTCATGAGATGCCATGAGTCCAACTGATGCTCATTTGTGCACAGCCGTGACAACGAGGATGATGATCAAAAATGGCGATGTGACTCTTCCTCCGAGTCAAATGCTCAGTCGTGTAATTTCTCCCCCAACTCCATGGAAGCATGTGAAACCAGAGAGGTGGAACAGATGGAAAGATCACAGTTTGCTGATTCCATGCTGTCCTTCATTAATGCAATCATGTCAGTGGGTCTCTGCATGAACTGTACACTCACTCTCTCCTCTTTGTGTGTGTTTCTGTGTGTGTGGTCAGACCCAGGCGGAGGCACACTACAAAGGTCACAAACACGCTCGCAAGCTGAAGGCCTTGGAGACGCAGAGGAACCGGCAGAAGAACGGACACGGCCAATCCACGACAGGAAAAGACAGAGAGAGGAGCATGATGGGAGGAGGAACGGTGCCGACAGACTTGAAAGACATAACAGGTATACATTTTTCTTTTTTTTTTTAAAGGCGGCCCTCTCTCCATCCTCTGAGTAATTAGTGGTAATTGGAGAGACATAAGCACTAAGGCTTGGGTAGCTGCCACTCAGCTGGCTAATTACCAGCTATTACCTGTCCTGCTATCATTGGCTCTGTCAGATAGGTAATTACTCACATCAAGCGGAGATGAGAAGCCTTTAAGCACCTAAAAAGAGATGCAATCTGAAGAGGGATGAGTGGCGTTACTTTCTTTTAGTTTGATTTTGGTTGGAAGTCAACACAACTCCCACTTACAGTAACTCGTTCCTATTATGAGATGTGTTGTCGCTTTGCTAATGGAGGATAAAAGTATGAAAAAGGGGCCCAGAAATATGAGTCATGTGTGCAGAGATGTTCTTTTGTCATAATCAAACTAATTTAGAGTAGATAAAAGAGAGTGGGGAGGTCAAGGTAGAGAACACCAACCCACAACAGTGTGCACTAACGCCAGTAGCACTGATTAGCACAGCAGATGATTAGAAATGTAGAAAATATGTCTGAAATCATGAGATTCCCTTCATGTTGAAATTTAAAACTTGGTAATAAATAACAAATTTAAATAAATAAGTAGAGATTTGAGTTGTTCCTTTGTCTGTTAATAGAAGAAAGCTAGACAAAAAAACTCTTGATGGAAGAACCTGAAAGCTTTCAATTGAGCTGCTTCTATGGAGAAATTAATGTAAAGTGTGTGTTAAGTGTAAAGAATTGCAAAACATATTCCCTTGGTGCGATTTCTGAAAGAATCTCCACTGAAGATCTTTTAAAATGGTACATATTTATGCATTATAAATGTTTTTTATTTGATGTTATGCCAGCTCATTTGAGGTGTGTGGTAGTTGTATAAGCTCGCTTGTGTTTATTGATGTAATTGTTCAATCTCACTGAGACTTTTACCTGGTTAAATCAAGGATATACTGTATATGCTTGAATAATAAGTAAGGCTGCAAATACTTGATGACTACTTACTAACTTTTGATTAACCTAAATCAAAACTATTTAAATTAATAATTTAATGAAAAATGGTCACTGCGGGGTAGAGTTGCCCTGTTAATCCTCACATTTAAATATCTGGAACCAGTAAATATTTGTCATTATTTTCTCTATGAAAACACCCGAATGCTTAATCAATCAAGTTTTGCCAATTTCTTCTCCTTTCTCAATTCACTAATAGATTAAACTTGAAAGATAAGCCAAGTTTGAAAGCACAAACAGAAGGAGAGGTGCAACAAGATGCATTCTGGGCAGATGAGGCATCCGAGGGCTGGTGTGGGCGTTTTAGTGAAAATTGTGTGTTTGAAGTTATACTGAGAATAAACGTCTGAGGAGCAGGTTCCCTTGGGTATGAAGAATAAACTGACGGCCGCGCAATTTATAATGCACTTTATCCTTTGTGCACTGCACAAAAATGCTAGAATATGCCCTCACTGTCCTTGTGAACATAACTTTAGCCTTTTTACTTGTAGCTGTAATTGTGTCAGAAAAACACTCTCTTACTAACTGTATTGTTGGTGGAAACTGCACTTTAGCTGTTAAAATCCCTCTAAAACAGCACTTTAGTTCCCAGATTAAATACAGCCTTCGATTCTTTCTATTCTTTATGTTACACCTGTTTGTGTTTCTGCAACGCTGCCTGCAAAAGAGCTGCAGTAACAGTATCAACTCTGCTGTCTCTCACTCACTCCGCTTTTCATTTTGCCTGACTAAAAATTGTCACCATCTTACTTTCTATACTCTGTCTAGCTTTCCTTTTAATTATTGATCTCTCCCCTCCCATTTTCTTCCAGCACCTATCAATTTTCTTCAAACCACACAATGATAAGCTTGTTACATTCAGCCGTTGCCATGGTTGTTGATTGATGGTGGCAGAGGGAGCTGCAGCACAGAGAGCGAACAATTGACAGGGAGACAGAGGAAGAGTGATTGAGAAGGCAGGGAAAAAAAGAGGAAAAATATACAAAAATTAAGGAGAGATGATGGAGCAGGAATGTAAGTTGGTGAGGAGAAGAAAAAGTACAATAGCAAGGTTATATAAAAGAAATAGAACAAATAAAAAATGACAGGTCGGCAGCGAAAATTACTAATAAGAGGAAGAAAAAAAAACATTGCATTTGTCAAGAAGATATATTCATACCTTCATGTATTGTTGTGGTCATATAAAATGTGTTTACTGTGGATTAGCACACATGAGTGATTTCTCTCTTACTCACATTGAATTTCTTTGAGATGTCGACAGCCACAAAGAGACACAAACTACAAAGGGAGACAGAACAACTACGTAAAAAACACAAACATGCCTACAAAGAGATGCTAAATGATCACAAAGGGAAACAAAATGTTTGCAAGTGAGTGCAAAATGGCTACAAAGAGATGCAAAACAACCACAGAGAAACGGAAAATAATGACAAAACAACCACAAAGAGATGCAAAATTGCTACAAAGGGGCACAAAATGACAATAAAGGGACATAAAACAACCACAGAGGAAACAGTAAATGATTACGTAGATTCACAAAACAACTACAAAGAGATGCAAAATGGCTGCAGAGATAAAAATGGAGCACATAAGAGATTTAAAAACCTATACAAAGAGATGCAGAGCGACCAATGCTTGCATCTCTTTCAGTCTGGGTATCTTGCTCCTTGTTGACAAAATCTGTATATTACTAAACACTTAGGAGTGTCTTTATATACTATTAAAACTACATTCATATTAAAGTTTAATACCAGGTGTAAATGGGCTCATAGTGTAACTTCTTTGTTTATTCACCTGCCCACAGGTCCAAGTACTTCCACCCAACCTGCGCAGCAGCAACCAGAAAACGTCCAGGAAAGCTCGCTGGCACCCGCTCCATCCTCACAGCCGTCACCCTCAGACTCCTCCGCAGTCCGCTCTCCTCAGCTGTCCCCACAAATCTCTGATCCACCCTCGGACAGTCCGCCTGTGGAGGAGAGCAGCCCGGCCACCAGTTCAGCAGAGAAAGTGGAGGAGGCTAATGAGGCCAAGAGCAACAAAAAACCTCTTCACTGTCCTACGTGCAAAGTGACGGTCAATTCCAACTCACAGTTGGAGGCTCACTGTAGTGGTATGTTACTAAGTTAATGTTTTCTAATACCTTTATTTGTTAAGTTGTTATCCCTAAATGCTAATTAGATATAACTTAGTTAACGTGAGTTATAATTCTAACATTCTATCCTCATTGTTTGGCTGATTGAGGCTCGAAGCACAAACAGATGCTCGATGGTCACAACAGCAGCCAATCACAACGCAGGATCAAGATGACATCATCGCCCAGGCCCACCAGCCGAATTAAGCAGCGTATGGGCAGCAAGACCAGAGCGGTCGTGGGCATTTCCAGCCAGCCCTTTCACTGTGAAATGTGCCAGGTGTCTGTCAACTCAGAGACACAGCTGAAGCAGGTATGTGGGATATCATTAATGTGACTGCTTTATTAATGACTAAACCACTGACCGCTTTATCATAACTACAAAATGTGGACCCCCTGACCTTTGTGTTCTCAAGGAAAACTATCCAGTTTGTTGGCTTGTTAGTCAGAGCGGTCCTGACTGAATCACTTTGTATTCCTGTCCCCATTTAGCACATGAGCAGCAGGAGACACAAAGAGCGTTTGGCTGGGAAGCCTGTCAAAGCGAAGTTCACCCCCTATAATAAACTGCAGCCCAGTGCTATCTTAGCGGTGAGAATTTGTCACAAACACGCACACACACAGACACATTTCAAAGAACATATGCAATCCAAACAACACATACTCAATGGATGCAAATAATAATGTCTGTCCAGCACCTGTCAACATAATTGCAAGTCCAATGGCCGCTGCGAGGCTGATACAAATAATATAAATATATAAATAATTACTAAGTGCCTGTTTGTTATGTGAAAACCACCAATTTGGCACAGACTGAAATATCTCAACAACTTTTAGATGGATTGCCATGGAAACTTGTACACACATTCATGGTTTTCAGGTGTTGAATCCTAATGACTTTGGTGATCCAACATGAGGTTTAAAAGTCGAGATACCTGCAAAGGTGTGCTTTGCATTTATAGTAAGTTTGCCGGTGTTAGCATGCTAACACACTTAACTTGGTTTGAGAACATGATAAACATTATGCCTGCTAAACATCAGCATGTAAGGAAACTGATTTCCTCATTTAGCTCCCAGCACAGCTCTGTATAGTGCTGCCTTCCAGACAACAAAAAGTTCTGACCTCCTTCTCCAAAATGTTACAATGGAATGCCACTTGAAGTCAGAGTTAATAAAATATCAAACAATGACAAGCTAACCAGGCATTAATACATTATATCTTCTTTATTTGAAAGTCCTGCACCCACAGTGTCAGTGACAAATGTAGTTTGTGACCCTGCTATATCGTGTTTAGACTGAAAATGTCTCTTTTCTGTGGTTCAAGACTAAACTGGCCCTGCAGAAGCAGCTATCTAAAGCCCTGCCGGCAGGGTTCCTGACCAACCCCCTCAATCAAGCTGCCTTGTGCACCATGGCGTCTGGACCCTTGGCACTGCGGCTGCCACCAGGTCCCACAGCCATCATCCACGGTCCCCTGATCAGCCCCACACTCTTCAGGCCTGCCCCGGGACCTCTGAGGGCCACACATGCACCTATTATCTTCTCTCCATACTAGCAATGAGCCACGCTAGGCTGGAGGACCTACATTAGAGTGGACCTGACCTAGCCAGAGCTGGACTAGCAGAGAGGTTTGGCTTGGTCCATTAGGCCGAAGCACAGGACCTCCCGTGGGACACCAGGACACTATGCAGCGACGGCGATGGCAGCATATCACCATGTCAACTTTGGCAGGTTCAAGTCATGAGAACAGTATGCACAATCCCCTGGTGTGGATTGAGATTTCAGCGCTGGCTGACCAGTGTCTCCCACCCTTTAAAAATGGAAGGACCATCGCTCAGCTGTTTCCCCTCAACAAACTGTTGAGTGCATGTTCCCCGGGGTCTGGACCCCTCTGGAAGCCATAATGACAAGCATCATATAGTTTTATTTATAAGAAAATAATAGACTTAAAAAACTAGGGTGTGTAAATGTTAGTGTTTGTTGCCAAAATTATTTAACTTTCAGAGCTTTCTAGTACAATACTTCATTCCTGCTTTGTCTTCATAACCAAAACTGAGAAAATCCCGATTGTGTTAAACCCTCATGAAAGTGGCTATTTCACCAATAAAAGACAAAGAAGGTTCATAATTTTACATTGCTGAGAATTTCTTTCAACAAATGTGTATCTTTAAAGCCATTGTCTGATGTGAATGCCTTTTCTTTATAATGTATTTTATATAAATGCTTTTTTTCTCTCTTGTTCTGTGTAATGAGGTGACAATCAACCATCACCCTGATATGATGCCAAGAATACTCGCCATATGGAGCCAGACTACATCTAATGCATACAATGAGAAGTTTTTCGTTTAAAAGTTATAGAATAAAACACTTGTGTGGAAAAATAAGCTACGATTTAGCAACAGCTTGATGCTGTTTGTGCAATATGGAGAGAGACGGGCTGTTCCCCAAAATTGAAATGCTTTATCCACAAGTTTAAATGTGTCTTTGATGTCTTTATTAAACCTGTTCCTTTTTTATAGAGCTGTATTAAAAAAACAACATTCTTTCACTTTAGAAACTCTCTCCCATCTGATTGTGCTGAATCATCCTAAGCAATATGTATTTTTGAAGTGTCACCTGGTAAATTTAATGACTAGTGTAACTGTGCATCAATTGCAATAATGTAAATGATTATGTGCTAAAAATGTCAATACTGTATTCTATATGAACTTATAAATAGTACTGTTTTTTACACAGGTGTGGTAGTTTGCTTCTTCGCACCCAGATTTACAGTGAAAAGGATTACTTTGTGTGTGAATGTTTCCATAAACAAAAACACATAAAGGTCTTGTATCATCTCAGTGAAAATCACTAGCAAAAGAAACTACATTGATTTAATT
Source organism: Serranus cabrilla (assembly GCA_903364295.1). Lineage (NCBI taxonomy): Eukaryota > Metazoa > Chordata > Actinopteri > Perciformes > Serranidae > Serranus > Serranus cabrilla. Next base: position 43,828 of record CAFUXE010001871.1, on the reverse strand, counting down.
TATTAGTCTAAATTGTATTTACAGGTGTGGTGACTCACTGAACCCCTAAGTATTTTAAAACAATGATGAACTGATAACCGCATGCAAAAATTCAAGTAAATGTGACACACATGCCAACCAGTTAGCCAGACTGAGTAGATGAAAAATAAGTGTCATACTTTATGATGCTGTAGTGCCCTCTAGTGGTATTTTGCAAGCAAGACATGGTAACCTCAGGATGTAAGTTAGATCGGCAGGGAGAGGTCAATGACATTGCACCGACATACATTTACATCAATCTAAAAACCAACAAAACAAATTATAAATAGGAGTAGTTACCATGCTTTTAATGATGCATGAACCCTATCTCGTTAAGTCACAACAAAATCCTGTTTTCATGATTACAAAGAGCATATTGTGCCTTCTTTGACCTATTTTTTTAGGAGGGTATCATGCAGAAGAGGTGAAAATGTTTTCAGCTCCTAATATGGATTTTTTTTTTATTGAAAACATGGTCATGTACAAACAACATGGCTTTAAGATATTTGCATAAGACCAATAGGAGTGCTTATAAAAAGGCAGTTTCAAAAAAAGAGGGAAAAAAATTTAATTTGGGGAAAATCATATTCTTTTATTATGCTAAAATTAAAGTAATAAATCATAAATGAAACCTATGTTTCACTTTCATATACTTGCATTTGTGTACATAAAATATCCAAAGAATAAGGCTGTTAATAACCCAGAAAGTCATTTTTCTTCCCCACTGTTCATTTGTGAACAATTTTATCTGGTAGCAGTGCGACCACCACAAAGACACAAGCAGGTGGAGCTGCAGGTTCTTGGGTGAAAGTTAATTGATGTAAGTTTATGACTTGATTAAAAAATGAATACAAGTAGAAACAGTGTTGTGTATAGTTAAATGCTTTAAAGACACAGGTGAGGTTTAAAGCTGGATAAAACAGCAGCACATCATTGGTTATTTTTATTCTGTTTTTAAACATTTATTTTGAAAAGCTAATGCTGCTCCTGTGGCTTCAAATTTGCTGCTGACTGATTTGGGTCTAGGGGAGCTGGTCTCTTTTCACTGAGCTATTTGCCACCTTGCTGTAATCTGAAAATGTTGTGTTTGTAAATGTTATATATGAACCTGGCCAGAACATACTTGTAAAGAAGATTTCTAATCTAAATAAGTCTTTTCCCTGGTCAGTACATTTTAAATAAGTCAATAAATAATGCAAGTTTTAAATGTTTTCAGTCACATTTAAATTAATAAGAGAGAAATGAGAAATCTAAAATTAAATATATCATATTATATATATTTTCATTTAACTCTAATGAATATAATTATATGCAACATTTTCGTACAATATCTAAAAACAAAGGGAGAAAAATAACCACTACATTAAAAAGCTATATGAATAATAAAAGTCACAATAAATAAAAGAGAAAAAGAAGAAAATAATAATCATTGTGACTGGATGCTTCGGACAAACATCTGTGTCAGTGTTTGCTACTGACATGCATTTCTTACTTGTCACAAATTGAATCGACATAACATCTTAATTAAAAAAAACAACTTAAAAGACTGGGTTGAATTAAGAATTAAGACTTCCAGACAAAATAAAAAGATTAACAATAGTAGGCTACATAAACTGTTTGGCCTAGTTTCTCATGACCTCAAAAAAGAAGAAGAAAAAAGTACCGGAAGTGACGTCTGTTCGTGTTCGTCCTTTCTAGAAAAAATGGCAGCTGTTGACATCGACGTGCCGGTGGACACAGAGCCTCAAATCCGAAATCCGGAGGACATGGAACGGTAAATATAAAACTACCTGCTGTGTTTGGTTGTGCTGGGTGTGATGTGTGAATATAACCGGGGATTCACTGTCTGCACGCCCCCGTTGTTAGCTGACAAGGCTCGGAAACAACAACGCGTTCAGCCCGGAGACAAGCTAACCATGCTAGCTTTCCCACAACCGGGAAGAAACGGCACGTTTTTGCTAAATCTTAGATTTAGATTTTTAAATGGCAGCCCTAGCGTTATTAGTGTTCCGACTATACAAATTACTCGTTAAACCATTATTAGTCAAACGAATTTCGCTTCTGAACTTGTTCATCAAGTAAAATAAGCTAACTGCTACGGCAATTAGCGTGTTTTGTGACATCCTCTGCTACAGCTTATCAAGAACTGCTGTGGCTTTAACTTAATTGCTTAATTACCACGTTTTGCCTTATAAGGACACGTTTTTAGATCATAAACACAATATGAATAAATCATCTGTAGCAATAATTTTCCGCTGCTGGACATTAGGTAGCCGTAGCTCGTGCTTTCTTCTTTCGAGTGAGTTCCTTAAAAGGCAGACAGATAACATTAGCTGGACTTGGTGCTCTATCTAACCATCAGATAGAGTTAGAGTTGAACTTTTTAAAGTTCTTTTAACATTTGAGACAGTCACAGTAATTTAAACCCAAGTTTTCATCTTTAGAGCAAATTGAAAATGAAAGCATCCGGCGGGTTTACCTCCATTTAATTGCCTCCTTAGGAAGTCATCCTTGCCAGTGCACTTTGCATTTTATTAGTATTACTGTCACATACTTGATCAGAGGTGTATTGCATACATAGGCAGCATTTAGTTGGACGCCCTTTACCACTCCAAAGGTTAGATAACACATTTTAAATTAAAAAAGAAAACGGATTGTTAGATTTTAACACATGTAAGTACATTTTCTAGATAATACTCGTGGGTATTAGACTATAATGGGCTTAGAATATGCCTCATGTGAAAGATAATGCATAGGAATGTGTGAGTTCTTGTGTTAAGTGCTTTGTCCAGTTGTTTGATTAAAATAATCAAGTATTCAGCACTAATAGGATTAAATAGCCAATGTGTCAAAAGAGTGTACAGGAAAATTAATATGGTAAATAAATTGCTCAGGTCAGTGGCACGCTTAATAGTAGAATGTTGCTTTGAAAACTAGACACCAGTGTTAAAACTTTCAACTTTAAGACCAACAGTTTTTTAGTAGCTTCAGAGACATTTAAAGGAAGAGTTCACACGCAAATATTTTCTTTCTAAAATAGTCCCTTCATGAAAATGTGCGCAACAAGGTCTGTGACTTATCTTGAGAAACCAGATCACGATATCTGGAAAGAGACAGGGTGGTGTTAAGGGTTTTATTTTTTACGTTGGGCACCACAAGTGAAGTGCCAAATAGTTCCAGTATATCAGAGAGAAAGCAGAAATCTCTTCAGCCAATATATCCAACACTTGGCAACTCACACTAGAATAAGATTGATAATGAAACACTGCTAAAAATATATATATTTAATATATGCGGATAACTGTCCTTTTATGCTCCTTAATCTTTGAAAATATAAGCAAGAAAATGCAAGAAATTGGTGACATTAATGGACTATTTTGCATAAATCTGATATGATATCAAAATCCTGAATTTATTTGCTCTTGTGTGACATTTCATAAAAAAAATACCATGTTGAGTTCATCACTCAAAACTGAGATGCTACCTTCAATTTATTTAATTGCAACAGCTAGTCACTGCTGGACTGTGCTATATTTGCAAATGTAGACAGTGATGTTCACAATATAGATATGCGTGTTTATGTGCTTATTTCCCTTCATGGCGGTGTCATGTGACATAACAAACCAGATTCTTGCACAGAAGAGTTTCTCCCCAGTCATTATTTTAAAGAAACGAATAGGAATAATGAAGCTGCATATGTTGGAGGCTTTTATTTAATAACATCAAATAATATTTAAGAATGCTTAGTTTTGCTTGTACATTTTCTGCAAAGCTAATCCTCCGTATTACATCACACACTTATGTGGCCTAACTACTGTGAAGCAATGCATCTCAGAAAAATGTTGTTACACTTTTGCATCCAACCTTAGTAACAAGGTTTTTTTGTCTGATGGGAAACACTTACTGTGATGTCAAGGACTGGGGATGAGGCCTGAATAGCGACATTTTTAAAAGTTTCGACACACAGCAGCAGCTCCTCCTTAAGTGAACCCGCGTTAGTTTACCCCTTTAACATGTGGCAGTTTTTAAAAGGACTGCAGCAGTTGAATTGCACTGCTATGTTTAGTACTGCAGCTATCAGGACTATGTGTCCCCTGCTCTGCTGTCCCAGTTCCAGGTGTAACACACCACCGTCCAGTCTTTACGGCGTTGCTTCAAGAAACTTCTTTCTGCTGATGGACACAAAGGACTCCTTGTAAACCAGCTGGTCTGGTTTGATGACACGAGCTTAATAAGTCATAACTTGACTTAACTTGATGACATCATGACTTGTAGACAGTTTTAATTGGTTGGCAGATTTATTACTCAATCACTTGTAAAACACCTGTTCCGCCTTGACTTTGGTGTCTGTTTTTCCTCTCTGCAGGCAAGCTGAGGGCTTCAAAGAGCAAGGAAATGTATTCTACAGCAAGAAGGATTACTCTGAGGCTTTCAACTATTACACTAAGGCCATAGGTGAGATTACCACTAACTACTCTGACCAGTCTTTGTTTAACTCTCCTGTGAAAAATACTGATAATGCCCTCTTGTTACCTGTTTACCAACAATATATCTCCACCTTAGCTTACCTGTATGACACAAATTTTCTTCCTTGTCTCTCAAGATGCAAGCCCCAAAACTGCGAGTTACTATGGCAACAGGGCAGCCACCCTCATGATGCTCTGCCGCTTTCGAGAGGCCCTCGAAGATTCCCAGCAGGCCGTGCGGCTGGATGACTGTTTCATGAAGGTCGGTTTGAGCATCTTTCTTCCTTGAAGACTAAAAAGTAACATTTAGAGTTTTTCTTTTACACAGTCCTAAGAAGGAAATGTTCCCTTTCTGTCCCACAGGGTCATCTACGTGAGGGCAAGTGCCATCTGTTGTTGGGGAATGCCATGGCGGCCAATCGCTGCTTTCAGAAGGTTTTGGAGCTCGAGCCCAGTAACAGAGAGGCCCAGCAGGAGGTGGGCATCACCTGAACTTTTCCCATTTTATTTGGGTACTAAGGACATCTTGGAGCTGAACTGCAACACGTCTGTTGTAAAGAAAGTGTTGATTATTGTTTAATATAATTGTTGTTGATTCTTTTAGAATAAGAGCGCAACAACCCTGCTGGAGTATGAACGGATGGCAGATTTTGGATTTGTGAAGCGGGATTTCAGAAAGGTACTTTACATCCATTCGATTTCAATGGCTGATGGCTTGTTTGACTAAAATGTCAACCGTTTCTTATGATCTAAGGAGTAAAATATTTAGCTTTTACGAAGCTCAAAATATCTGCATTTCTTTAAGAGCGAATGCAATGATGTGGTGTAACAGGTATCGTGAACTGGTTTCTCTCTGATTCCAGGTGGTGTACTGCATGGACCGGGCTTTAGCTGTGGCTTCTGCCTGCCACCGCTTCAAAATCCTCAAGGCCGAGTGTCTGGCTCTGCTGGGGCGCTATCCAGAAGCCCAGTCTGTAGCAAGGTAGGAACAGCCGAGGGTCACGCTTTGTGATAGTTTTGTTACAGTAATTCTTGGTTTCAGACATACATAATAATATGCTTTAGTAACTTTCCAATTACACAGATGGGTTTGACTCTTCACAGCAGATCTTTTAACAAATCTTTGTTTTACAGCGATATACTGCGAATGGATTCAACAAATGCAGACGCGCTTTATGTCAGAGGTCTGTGTCTCTACTACGAGGACTGCATCGATAAGGCTGTACAGTTCTTTGTCCAGGCTCTGCGCATGGCACCTGACCACGAAAAGGCCCGGCTAGCCTGCAGGGTAACTTGCCATTTTATCTTCTCTTTTCTAATATTGAAGGAATTAGAAATGAACAGATGTGTTGACTTGTAAAGGATTTTTTATTTAAGTATGTAGGAATCTCCTGTGTATATTAAATGTATAAAAAAAGGCGAATTAACTCAAAATGCATTGTAAGCTTCTGGAAATTGCAGTCTCTTAAGTCACAATAGAAATTGCACACGCCAAGTGTAAGAAATACTAGAAACATGCTTAAAAAGACAGCGAAGAAGAGGATGGCTAACAACACTGAAGTAAATGTCAAATTTAAAGATATTCACACTGCTCAGTAAAGATACTTTAATTATAATATAACTTTTCTAAATATTCTTCAGGTATTAAGTGAAGAATATCTTTGATTGAAATCTCTTCACCAATGCACCTGTCATAGTGATTTTTCTGACTTTTTTTCAAATTTGAAAGGCATGTTTGTTAGCTGTATTTTGATGACAAAACAGAAGGCTAAAACAAATAGACTTAAGCATATCTGTTCCTAAAGTTAAAATAATACAGCAAGGCAGCTTAACACAGTAAATACATGCTGGGATACAGAGGAAGTATTTTACACTTTACATTTCATGCAAATTTGAGTAAATGTTCCCTAAAGAAATATTGCGGCTTGTTCTCTCCCCATATCAGAATGCCAAAGCCTTAAAAGCCAAGAAAGAGGAGGGCAACCAGGCATTTAAGAACTGCAACTATGAATCGGCCTACCAGCTGTATACTGAGGCCCTGACGATAGACCCCAACAACATAAAGACCAACGCTAAACTCTACTGCAACAGAGCCACGGCAGGAGCCAAGGTAAGACACGACAAGCTAGCAATAATGTGCTTGATTATTTGCCTTAAAATAGCAACCATGAAGCTCTTCAGTCAGTTCACTGTCATTAACTTCATCATCAACAGCTGAAGAAACTTAATGAAGCCATTGAAGACTGCACCAGTGCAATCAAACTAGACGACACTTACATCAAGGCCTACCTAAGAAGAGCTCAGTGGTGAGATACGCAGTCAATATGAATACAGTTTTCCTGATTTGTGGATTAATCATTTTGCAGTTTGTAAAAGTGACTTTGTGTCCCAATAGTTACATGAACACAGAGCAATATGAAGAAGCTGTACGGGACTATGAAAAAGTTTATCAGACAGAAAAAACCTCAGGTAAGCTGCTGTGCTTTTTTGTTGTTTTGTTTGTATTTTTATGGTTTTAACTGATAGACTTGCTGGTCAGGTTTTCACACATTGCGCTTTATCCCTCTAGATCACAAACATCTGCTGAAGACAGCACAGCTGGAGCTGAAGAAGAGCAAGAGGAAAGATTACTACAAGGTTCTCGGGGTCGGCAAGAACGCCACAGAGGACGAGATCAAAAAAGCCTATCGCAAACGGGCCCTCATGCACCACCCAGGTAGAGCTCTCTGTCTTTGCAGGCATGCAGGAGAGTAACTTTGATTGCAATCGCTGGTTCTTCATCTGACTTGTATCTTGCAGATCGCCACAGTGCAGCGACTCCAGAGGTTCAGAAGGAGGAGGAGAAGAAATTCAAGGAGGTGGGCGAGGCCTTCACCGTGCTCTCAGACCCAAAGAAGAAGATCCGCTATGACAATGGACACGACCTGGAGGATGAGGGCTCCTTCGATGGCCAAGGTAAAAAGCTTTAAAGTGTTTTATATATGGATTTACTTTTAACCTGTAGGCCATTAGTGGGACAACAGAGAAGGCATCAGGTGTTCTGTTTTAAAGGAATACACTACAAAACATGATTTTTTTTTAGTAGTGCTTTTTAAGAAAGACCCCTCTGGCTGAAAGTCCTTTTTACACAGCAGACATTTGGACTTGCAGGGATAGGACCGGTGTAATTAAATACTTGAATAATGCTAATTTATTTCAGTTCCAGTGTTTTAGATATAATACATCAGGAAAAAAGGAGGATGCATGAATTGAATACCAGATCTCATGACACTGAACAACAGAAACAGACTTTACATTCCAGGAGATGGCGCTATACTGCAAATGTTTCATATTAGACACTAAACCGAGTTCAATTGGTGGTCAGGTTGTTCCTGCTCCTCTCTATAGTGTACACACACACACACACACACACACATTGTATTGATGACATTTCTTGTAAAAAATGTCTACAGTATGTCAAATGGCTTTATTTACCTTAAGTTAGATTGACAACTTATGTCGTCTTTTTTCTCCATGTTTACTTCCTGAAGCCTTCATCACGGGTTAATCCCATTATTTATTTTCCTGCTTTGCTTTCTCTCTAGATTTTGATGCAAACAACATCTTCAGGGCTTTCTTCGGAGGCCACGGTGGTGGCGGAGGAGGAGGAGGATTTAGTTTTGATTCCAGTCCAGGTATGTTTAGATGTTTTTCCACCACTTTTGGCAAGTTTATTAAAGCACAGAAGAATGAATCGATATTGTGCATGATATTAATAAGTTCTTTTTTGCTTTTCTTCCTCCCAAGACTCTGGACCTGGAAATTTCTTTTTCCAGTTTGGCTAAGTTGAGCGAGCGCACGGGGAAAATTCAGCCCTGCAACGGACAAAATCAAGTTGGACCCACAGTCACCTCCTGATGCTCATACTTCTGAGTGTCTTGCAAAATCTCCCCACTATTGATTATTGCATTCACTCTAAATTTACTCCTCGCATTGACCCTAACAAGGATAATTCAGAGACTTTAGTTAAGAATTAACACTGTAAATTAAAAAGTGCTTAAGAAGTCTTTTCAGAGAGGATGGATTTGCTGATCTGAACATATCCATGTTGCCAAAATCAAAAATAATCTCGTAAAAAGCTGCCTCAGAAAGGTGACCAGTTGTAAGAAATGCTCTGGAAGTGTAAGCATCATGTTTGATTAGTTTTAGAAGACATAACATGGCATATGTTTTTAAGGTTTCCCTGGGACAGCATGTCTCTATAGAGCAACGAGAGTCAATGTACTGTGGAAGTTCAATGTCAAAACTGACCTCAGGACAGCCTGTTCAGGAAAACGCCGTTCTATTACGAGCGTGTTCAGGTTTTATTGGCTCACTTGCCAAATATAGAATCGACGTGCAGGGTTTTTGTTTCTTCTCCATGCTGCATTGTATATTTGACTCGAATGTAAAGCGTTTTGTGTCCATAATTTTTTTCTTCTTCAGTCTTCCCTCGGTCTATTTATATTTATTGTACTGTATATTCAAACCTGTATACAGCAGAATGCCAGTGTTCATTGTCTTCCTCCTTTTTTAAAGAGACTCATTTGTAAATGTTTTCATCCTCTTTGCTCTCAGATTGTGCAAACAGGCCAAAATCAGCACACAAACACCTACAGATTTTCTTCTCTTGAAAGCCCCGATCACACATCTGTCCCACTGTCCCATTCAAATTCAAGTGGTGCCTTACCAGAATGAGCGGATCAGTTAACCTCACAGTTCATTAAAAGCTGCAGAGCAAGTTATATTTGCATAAGACAACAGTTAAACTTGTGTAGCATGTTGTTTTTTGTTTTGAGCTCCTTTTTGAAGGAGTTTTTCCGAACCTGGCCAGCGACTGAAATTAAAATTTGAAGTGAATTCTTCATCCTGTCAAACACAAAAGACTTTGTTCCTTGTCGTCATCCATCACACCTCGCTGTCATCCACCCATACTTGTCCTGCACGTTCTGTCAGTACAGCCCTTCTCCTACTTGCTCCACCTGTTTTGTTTTTTTAAAGGGCCACTGATGGTAGGTTGGATGCTTCTGTTAATTGATATGTCACTGATCTATGTATCATTTTTAAAACTTGTCACAGTATTACTGACATGCTTTTCTTATTGCGAAAAATAAAGGCTCGTCTTTTACTGTAATGTTGGACTTTTTTTCTTAAATTTGTTTTGCAGGAATTTTACTTGTAATGGGGTACTTTTATGCTACTTTTACTTATATAAGGGATCTGAGTACTTATTTCAGCAAGGTCTCTAGATTCATACAAGCATACAATATAAATAATACGAGAATATTGATACAGCACACACATCAAAAATATTTAAGGACTGCAGTGAAATTAAATCAGACAATTGCCCAAATACCCCCATATAAGAATAGAAAGCAATAACATTAAAAAATAGACATGTTTGAAATAAAATGGTGTGCTCACAAAAATTTAAATTTTTTAAAGATACATTTTGGGAACCGATGATCATAGTGACCTGGAAAGTTTAACCCACAAGTAATGATGGTAATTAACAGAATTTTGTGGATTCTATCTACTTTTATAATTATATATTTTTTTTACTGCAAATTATGGAATACCGTTAAAACAAATAAATAACTTTAATTTGTTTTATTTCAAAATAAAATAAATAAATAAAAGTAGTCCTTTGATAAATTTACATTTATATATTTAAAAGTCTCATTTATTTCAGAGCCATGTTTATTTATGATTTTATTTAATATTGACTTAAATAGCATTCAATTATAAAGCCTTCATAACTTTTTAAATGATTTAGATACGATTATGAATAAATATATAATAATTATTATTCATTATTATTATATTATTATATATATTTTTTACTATTATTCTTTCATCTATGCTTATTTTAAATGTTCAAGTTTTACTATAATTTATTGTGTTCTTATTATAGTGGGTGTAACTGACGTCTCCACGTGACCATGTTTGAGCCAATCAGGCGCCAGCACCGACGTGTAATCGGTCGCCAGATTATGGTGCGACAGTACGACAGTGAGGTGGCAACTGGCAGCGGTACACCCCAGTACAAGAAGAAGTAGTGACTCTCTAGCTGTGTCATTTTTGTTCGGGACGTGATTCCTGTACTTTGAGGAGGTGCTACTTTCATTGACAAGGTAACCATTTCCGCTTAATTCCTCTTTCAACACCAACGGTAGTTAGCTTCTCTGGTTCCCAGTTAGCAAACGGCTGCTTGCAGCACTGTGAGGCTACAGCAGTTAGCCAGCCTCCCAGGACTTCCAGTTAGCGGATGTGAGATGCTGTGAGGTTTGTCTGCTAAAACTGTCATCCTACCAGAGACAGAGCAAACATACCTGCTTACTACTTTAATTTCTCTCAATCTTTCTTTAAATAGCTAAAATTAGCTAGCTTTTGCTAACTCAACGGGGAAAAGCTCATATTAATGGTAAACTGCAGGCTAACTTTACCTTACATTGTCTTCCTGCTTTTGCAAGCTTGTCATTTCCCCTTATATTTCACTTTGCTACATCTGCTCATCTTGTCTCCTCTCCAGGAAGTTCTTCCTTATTTGCTTCACGTACAGCCAGGCTAAAGTTACTGAACTTGATTGGCTAGCTAGTTGAGTATACAGACTGTTGTGAAGTGGGTGTGGTAGCAAATACAGGAGCTTCATTCATTTGTGTTGGCCTGGCGCACATGATGTGTAGCACGGCCGTTTGCACGGGAAAAGTGATGCTAGCCATGGTCATCAGGCTGCAGCTGTGTCTGAAGCAGCAGCACCCCCCTTTCTGGCCCCTGTGATGCTGCTGCCTCCAAATCCAGCTTCCTTGATCTCAGAAGCCTGTACAGTGACACATATTTCACGGCTAGATGGGTTCAGACAATGGACTGGACCCGTGGATTATGGAAGGCTAAATACTGGGACATCTGGCTCGGAAGGCATGACAGGATAGCGTGCTAAGCTAAATCCTAGCCAGACTCCCCCAGGTTAGATATAACAGACATCTTGCAGACTGATTTTATGTGCTGAAGTGATGCAGCTGGTGCTGAAGATACTGCCATAAAGCCACTGTTAGTATTTCAGAAGCTGTGATAAAACTACAATAAAATCTTATCAGCTTCACAAAGGCAAGGTGATATGATGTATGTTATCAAGGCTGGCTGCTTATCTCTGTTTGGCTTGTCTTGATGGTGGTAGTAAATGTACTTCTTAGACCTGTTTGGGCTATTTCATACACTGCTTTCCAGCGTTTAGTGACCTTAAAACTGGAGCTATAAACTTAAGACAGGCAGACGAAAAAGACCTATCAATCCATGGGTGTATGCTTTACTTATTTTAGGCTGTGTGTTGGCTTAGCAGGTTTGACAACATGCTGTAATGTCTGAAACAGGAATGTCAAGGTTTCAGTGCAAATAGTTGTCTTGTTTCCAGACTAAACTGATCCTTCACATCTTTCTTTAAATGCAAATAATGTTGCAAAGTTCCTGAACAGGGTCAAGTCATGCTAGCTATTGTTATGTGAGACTACATACTTGTTTCTTGTCTGTCTTTGAAGATCCTATCTTAGTTTTGTTTGGCTTGGTTGCTAAAATGTGAACATGTTTTGGAACTGCATGTGATTCATCTTATCTTGTTTTGCTTATCTCATGAAATTGAAGGTCGAAATTACTGTATCTATTTTTCATTTGCAGTCTCTGCAGATTTTTTTGCCATTTTTTTCTGATCAGCAGATCAAAACCTAATTACACTCAACTGCACTGAAATAAAACAGAAAAAAGGATAATCCATATAATTGAGAAGCTGAAACCCAGAAGATAATTTTTGGTTTCCGTGAAGAAAATGACTGAAACAGTTATTTGTAATATTTGCAGAAGGATTTTCTGGTCTAATCATTTCGGCTCTCGCTGCATCTTTGTTCTGAATACTACAATTTTTTTGTTTTTTCTCCTTGTGTTAGGCAAAAATGTCTGTTGATTTAAGGAAGGGAATAATCACTTTAAAGTTTGACATCTTTTGTAAGATTACATCAATCTAAAGCTCAGTTGGTAAATCTGAAACAATACTGAAGATTCTTTTTTCACAGGTTTTTTTTT
>CAFUXE010001871.1:0-31205 GCA_903364295.1 Serranus cabrilla | reverse complement strand
GAGCAAAGAGTAGGCTCCATAAGCTGTCATCAGTCACGTACAAGAACCCTAAAATTCAGCAGTGTTAAATGTTTAATCTGTACTTTTTCCAGTGGCAAGCTTTTCAGCCCAAACTGAGACATTATTCTTTAAGATGAATGAAGGCATTTATTCACACTACTAAGAAAACATGCAGAGAGGAACTATGATGAGTTGGTAAATGTAAGATTTATGATGCCTAAAGGATAGTGTATACATCATCATCATCATCATCAGTCTTTATTTCAGACTCAAAGAAGGATCCATATATATATATATGATATATTATTTTCTGCAAGTTCTGTTGGACAGAATCACCTGCAGATCTTTTGTTTCTAGGACTGTTTGGATTTTAGTAGTTTACTTCATTGCCAGTTGAGTGTGTTTGATAGTAATGCAGATACAGAATACTTTTACACTTTATCTCAGTTTGTAGCAAAGGAAATTTTAAACACAGATTAGTGTTGTCAGCAAGCAAGAAAGCTTTAGAAGGCCACTCAGCTTGAATTAAATTAAATATGTAACCCATTAGATGTGCACTGTAACCCCTTTAAGGCTAGTCCGACTGGCTTTGTAAACATTACTGCATGACTGCTTAACACATTTAATCACAACAACATGTCCCATATAAAATGTGCATGCGCACATAGTTGCCAATTGATCTTCTGTCCATCTACTAATTGATTAATTGATGAATTGTTGCAGCTCTAACACAATAGCCCCATTTTCATTGAAAATCAGAATTGGCTTGGACTGGAACTCTTATGTTTTAAAACTTTTCCTGCGTTTTTTTGTTTCCATCAGAATATGCATATGATGATGTTGTAAATTAAGCACTGCCCTCCCTCCCCCACAGGTCCTGTGCTGTCCAGCGCTGCCATGTCTGCGAAAGCCATCTCAGAGCAGACAGGAAAAGAGTTCTTGTACAAGTATATCTGCACCTCAGCGGCTGTGCAGAACCGTTTCCGATATGCCAGTGTCACCGCCGAGACCGACTGGGGCCGCCTCACACAGGAGCATCCATGGCTGCTGACAGAGGTGAGGCTGCAGAGACAGCCACAACAAAAGTACTTGCATGTCTTAGTTTAAGGTTGTTTCCTCTGCTGGCAAAGGAATATTGAAGTCATGAGGCTAATTACATGCTGGATGTCACTGAAACTCCTGATGTCATTACCATCACAGTGACATGTGACTGCATATTTGGATGCGTTTAGTCACTGTTATGATTTTGTGTGTACTAAATGTTTGAAGAAATTACAGGGTTCCTCCCCATCCTAAAAAAAATAGAATTTGAGTGTGGTGTTTTCAAGTTTTGAATAAAGTGCTTGAAATTGAGGTTATAGGACATGCCGAGTGTACTTGTAAACAAGTGACACATTTTGAAACATGACATTTTCTATTTCTTAATTGTCACCTCTGTAGAATGCTGTTAAACAATATTTTGATTGTTTATAGCACAATAATATCTTATTTATTATGATGAAGATGTGAAATAATGAATATGTGGCTGATCGGTCTTCCACTTGCTTCTCCTGTAGCGGCTGGTGGTGAAACCAGATCAACTGATCAAGCGCCGCGGGAAGCTCGGACTGGTGGGCATCAACCTGGACCTGCAGGGTGTCAAAGAGTGGCTCCAGCCCCGCCTCATGAGAGAGACCACTGTAAGTTGACTGCAGAAGCAGCCCAGTATTTCCTTTGAAACAATGAAATATGATGCAGGAAGTCCAGCTGGAGTCACAGATCCAAGAGATTGGATGTTTATCAGACACCAAAACGCTGTGCAGTTTATATTATTACAACTTATCTATGATCATCGGGTGAGATAGTAGAAATATGCTACTATAGAGTTATCTTCCACAGATATGTAGTTGTACATATTTGACTGACACTGGCACGTGCTTCATTGTCTCACACATGTCTGAATGCAGCTTTGTTTGTCTCTTAGCTGTCTTCCCCATTCCAATTTGTCGAGAATCTGCTCTGATAAATATCCACTTCTTTCTCAGCCAGTGTACCAGCTCTTCGGTAATTTGTTCTTCAGCCCTTTTCAGTTATCTCTGGACTTTAAAACGTATTATTTATTTGTTTCTTGATCTTTGTCATCAATTTGAAAGATTTCTTTATTATCCCCCCATTATGGATGTTTGGGACATAAGGGCAGGTGTATGTTATTAGAGCTACCAAGACAACTTATTTAAATTTTGGACATTCGCTGCATCTATATGCATGAAAATAGGTTAAAAGAGGTGATTGACATAGAGTTTAAAGTCCTAAATAAGTCATGTATTCTCCAACAATACACACAAATCCTGAATGCTTTAAAAAAATAACCAAATTTGTTAAACAAATAGTGCTGACTTTGCATTTATATAGCATTAAGCATGGCATGGAGGAAGGTAACAAGTATTTTTCACCCAGAAGGATCTAGTTCAAGTTGGGTCACGAGTCATTGTTGTTCAAGTCTAAGCTGAGCAGCATTTCTTTTTTTGATTCTGTGAAGTCTGAAGTCATTAAATTTTGCGACTCGAGTTTGACTCCAGTCCAAGTCATGAGACTCGAGTCCACACCTCTGTCGGTTAAAAAGGAGACAATGTCAGACTGATAACATGCAAATCTTTCTTGCAACTAATTATGCCATAAATGAAGATAACGCTGCAGTCGAACAGGCTGACACATGTAGTTAATCACATGACTGCCACGCTGGCTTTTGCACAGCATCTGAAGAGAATGTAAGCTCCAGTTCCTTGTCCATTAGTCCCAGTATATGGGCCTGTTATGTGTAGAAGGTTGCTCTGTCCGGTGCCAGGGGCCATGGGCTTATGTTTAGATCTGCCAGGTCAGAGGTTATATAATGCCAGTGGAGGAGGGTGGTCTATTCTGGTCCAGCACACAGTACATACAAACATGCTGTGCTACACTTCAAACAGACTGTCTCCATGCTCCCAGTACATAAGAAAAGGAAATTACCTGTCATCCATACCATTAATTATTGCTTTTTTATGATCATTTTTAGGGGTGCAATGTCTTTATACTCGGTATTGATGCAACACTTACCAAAACAACTGGATTGGATATTAGATTGACATGGCATAAAGAAAAACACGTTTGAGAAATTTGTATAAAAAGAAGCGGCAGTAATGCAATACATGATGTCATGTTGTGAGCGATGCATTTCTTCCGTTTTAGGGGAAGCAGATTATTTGTTTCACAGTTTGACCATTTGACCATTTTTCAAATGGCAAGGTAGTTCAAAGTGTTTCCAGTGTCAGAAATTAAGGAGATCGGGGCAAAACCTTAAGAATGCCCATAATAACCATGATTTAGAAAAAAAAGTAAAAAAGTAAATTATTTTTTACTAGTTTAGGTCAATATCCTAATCCTACATTAAGCCATCTTATTCATATAGCATATCCATTTCCATCTTTAACACAGTCACACAAACAATGTTGTTATGAAGAAATGCACTTTTTTTACTCATGGTGACACAATTTGTATGCATTTGAATCAGAATTTTACTATTACTACTATTAACACTATTACTATTATTTTTTGGTTGTAATTAAAAGAAAAGGGGAAAGTGCACATATAAACAGGATGTGTAAAGATGACAAGTTAATTAATTGTGGGAGCAGCATGTGATGTCATCTTCCAGGTGTGTTACTAAATTAGACTAACATTACGTTTGGTATCGTAGGTTGGGAAGGCGAAGGGCGTGCTGAAGAACTTCCTCATCGAACCGTTTGTCCCACACCCACAGGTAATGTATGCTAGTTTGTTGTGTTTCGTCACCCCACATCCTGTTTAAGTTTGAAAACGTTATTTTGTTTGTTTAGCCTTTAATCACACATAGACTCATGCGACTGTAACTAAAAAACACTCAATTTTGTTTGTTTTAGGTTAGTTTGCATGTGGTTAATTGGTTGATTTCCTCACAGTTTTGAGAAGTGAACAAACTGAGGGTGAATAGAGTTTCTGTAGATGTGTGAATAGTGTTGTTGCCCAAGGCTGTGTGAGAAATTGTGCCTGTATGAAGGTCAGTTCTGCTAAAATAGGGAACTGGCTGTTCCGAACATTATTCAAACAAGCTTGTCAGCCTTTTGTAAATACGTAAAAAAAAAAAAATGCAGGCTCCGCTATATTTGCAAGCTAAATATGTGAAAATGTGTTTGTATATCCTTGCAATTGCCCTAAGTCTCTACTGGTCCACACAGGAGGAGGAGTTTTATGTGTGTATTTACGCCACACGTGAGGGCGACCATGTGCTGTTCCACCACGAGGGAGGAGTGGAGGTGGGCGACGTGGACGCCAAGGCCCAGAGGCTGATGGTTGCAGTGGATGAGAAGCTGAGTGAGGTCCAAGTGACAGAGCAGCTCCTCACACACGTTCCTGATGATAAGAAAGAGTACGAACACTTTTTTTTAAAATTACTCACATGGAAACACAGTGAAACATAATGCATTCACTTGAGGAAAAAAGGCCCTGTTTTCCTGCATTATTTAGATAAGTATGTAAGTAATTCAGAACATACAGGTGATTTAAAAACAGGGCAAAAAAGTTTCTCCCACTACAACTACAATATAGTAAAAACCATATGTTATATCATGATATAGTTATCATTCCAACTACTACTATAAGACAAAACCTGGTTTCAGTGGATTTTATTTGTTGCTGTTATTTTTTGCACCAATGAATCAAAGAGGCTCTCTGTCTTCAGTGCATTTTGTGTGTCACGTGTTATTGTGTGACCTTGAGCAGTGTGTTTTTAGTTTTAGTTTTGTTTTCCCCCTGTACAGATACCATCTCTGATGAGCAGAGAAAAAGCTGATCTCTCTTTTATGCAGCATAACAGTTCTGATTGTGAATAGTTTCTCTCAAGCTCAACACTTGGAAGGCAAAGTGCGATCCCCTGCTTTCACTCCTGCACTGTCTGTTATAAGTGGCAGCATTAAGCCTTGTTGTTCGTCAATAATAGGTTTTTTTTTTTTTAATGTGGAGGGAATGTGGTTTTCTACTTTGATTTGTTGTTGTTGTTGTTGTCCTCTCTAAAATGATTTTAATTGACTGTCTGTTTTTCCTCTTGAAGAGTCTTGGCCAGTTTTATTGTGGGCCTCTTCAACTTATATGAAGACCTTTACTTCACCTACCTTGAGATCAACCCTATTGGTAAGTTTTTACTAACTTCTTCTAAAAATCTAATTGATCAAATTTGCCTGTGTTACATACTCTTCTGTAATGTCTCAATCTGAGTAAAACATAAAAATGTCAGATTAATGGATAACGCTAAGTTTCATTCTCTTAATCAGTTGTCACCAAAGATGGAGTGTACGTCCTCGACATGGCAGCCAAGATCGATGCCACAGCAGATTACCTCTGCAAGGCCAAATGGGGTGATGTGGAGTTCCCACCACCCTTTGGCAGAGAAGCATATCCCGAGGTGAGATCAGAAGTACTAAAGCAGGTTTTATAAAGCAGGTTTTTATGCATGTTGCAGTGAAATGTGTTTTTAATTCAATGAGATGAAAAAAAAAATTGAAACATTTGTCATGTTAGAATATAGAGATTCAGATTTACATTTTACACAGCATCCAAAGTTGAGCATTAGAAATCAAGTCATTCTCCTTTTTAGTTTTGCACAGCTTCACAACTTTTTGGAGTCAGGGTTGTACATGTTCAGTGTTGTGGTGGAGTAACTTCTTTTCTTTTTAGTTATTTCGCAGCAATTTTTTTTTTTTATTGCCACTAAGAGCAAACTTCTTTACTTGCATTGACATTTGTCAGCAGCTGAAGTGCAGAAGTACCCTGAATCCTTGGCTTTTTATTAACACCTTTTGTCCATTGTAGGAGGCGTACATAGCTGATCTGGATGCAAAGAGCGGTGCCAGTCTGAAGCTGACCCTGCTGAACCCGCGCGGCAGGATCTGGACCATGGTGGCTGGAGGAGGGGCTTCAGTCGTCTACAGGTGCTCCGTTTGTTATTAAGGGTTTATATTCAGCCCTTTTAGCTATTCATAGTGCTTTGGTGGATGAAAGGTAAATTGTATATTTAATATTGTTTGCCACTTTAAGGAAGGAAGTGTATGTATTTCTTACCATTGGTGCAGCTCATATTATTGAGGATTTTTCTTATAACACTTTTTTAAGTAATACAAAAAAACCTTTGTTCGTCCCCAAAGACAAATACAAGGGTTTTAAGTGAGTAAAAATGAATGTTACCATAACTTTTGTTTGTTTACAAGAAAAATCAGTACACTATTTAACTTTCCATCATGGCTGCTCTTCAGTGACACCATCTGTGACCTGGGTGGGGTGGATGAACTGGCCAACTATGGCGAGTACTCCGGTGCACCCAGTGAACAGCAGACCTACGACTACGCTAAAACCATCCTCTCTCTCATGACACGGGAGAAACATCCTCAAGGTGTGTACAGTAAACACTCTGTTTGTTTGGCTTGTTTGCACAAACAAGGTAAAATAAATGAAGCCAAAGGTGAAAGTGGAAAGCAATGTTTTTTCTTCTGAACCTGTCTTGAGTTTGCTTCAAGCATTAAAGTCGGTGTTGGATCATTCCTCTGTAATGTGACCTGCTCGCTCTCCCGTCACAAGGCCACTGTTCACTCTGTGCATGCTGCCAACAATTCACCTCCTGGCTTTCACCCAGCTATGTTAGTGGTGTCAAACTTCAGCCATGAACATATTCGTAACATATCACCACTCCTCTCTCTGTATCCTGCAGGGAAAGTGCTGATCATCGGAGGAAGTATTGCCAACTTCACAAACGTAGCAGCCACATTCAAGGTGAAACGCGCTAATGTTTTTATCTGAAGCACCATCACAAGTAAACTGCTAAGTCTAAATGTTATCACAGGCCTTCATAGTGTGATTAAGTCAATAAAATGTGGATTCATGTTTTTTTTTGGTAAAAGAAAAAACACCCCAAAGACAATATATTTTCTCTGAAGATATTAAAGTACATTGTCATCACTCATGAAACAGAAGACAGCTTTCAGTACTGCCTGTAAGAAAATATTGATGATGGTAGCTTACTTGCAGGGACTCTCAGTGAAAGTTTGTCTGAATACAAACATACCAGAATGATGACAGAATGCTTCTTGGTCCTATTTGAAGCCCATGAGAGTGAGATTCTGTATTTTTCTTTCTGAAATGGTGTTACGTAAACAACATCAGTATTCCCCCATGTCCCTGAGCAGCTCTCGCTGGCTGACACACCCATGCAGATATTTTGAAGATTTCAGTCTGATCCACATAGCTGACCTGCCTGTCTCCTTCTTCAGGGCATTGTCAGGGCCATCAAAGACTACCAAGGTCCTCTGAAGGAGCACGAGGTCACCATCTTTGTTCGGCGTGGCGGGCCCAACTACCAGGAAGGGCTGAGGGTCATGGGGGAAGTGGGTAAGCAAGATCCACCTGAAGGTCATGAGTAAAAGCCCAGCCGGAGATCAAAAGAACTGGATAATTATAGTTAAATTATTAAATTCACACACAAGTGATATGAGAACATAATTGTCAGTTAAAGTTTTGTTCTTAAGTCAAATTGTTTGAAACGTTTTTAAATGGAATTGTTTGACTCTTTCTGCAGGAAAGACCACAGGTATTCCCATCCATGTGTTTGGTACTGAGACCCATATGACGGCCATTGTTGGAATGGCTCTGGGCCACAAGCCAATCCCCAACCAGCCCCCAATGGACGCACATACGGCCAACTTCCTCCTCAATGCCAGCAACAGTGCAGCGGTAATTTCATTCAGTCACACGCTGAGCGAAAATTAGGATGGTCTGCAGGTCTTTAGCACCAAATCTCTGTAACATAATATCATCCAAAAAAATCTTCCAGCAATTTATGAGACATACTTGAGCACGGGATTGAATATCATGTACATCGATCATAATGCTCTCTAAACACTCTAAACTTTCAACATTTGATAGATACCTAACCACAACACAATGTTTATTACAGATTTATGATTATAAAAAAAATTGAAACCCACCACTCCACCTTAGAACAAACAAATGTGTCTATGGTAGGTAGGGGTGGAGTGAAAGATTGCACAAGTAAATTCATTGTTTGTTCACATGTAATAAAAGGTGTTGTGTGTTTAAGGAAATTCACTTGCTATACAGTTCAGTCATGCTTATTCAAACTGTAGTTAAGATTCGAAGGTTTGGACTTTGGAACCTGTTTGAGTTGCTCTATTATATAGCATTACATCATTTTCTTTCTTAATATGCTCTGTGTGTTCTTTAGCCTTTTATTTGCTAACTATGGCCCTCCATGTTATTTGCATATTGCATACCTGTCAAGGCTATATTGATTGCTGATAAGTTCATACATTGCATAGATATACAAGAAATATTGTAGATATATTACTGTAAGAGGGGATTCCCTGCTACCATTTCTCAACCAAAGCTTCTGTATGACTTTGAATGATATAAATGTTTGTTTTTCTCTGTTTTCTGTACCAGACTCCAGCTGCAACAAGGACGGCTTCATTCTCTGAACCCAGGACGTCAAACGATGTCACTCCGGCTAAAAAGTGTAAAGCAGGTCTTCCAGCAGGTAAATTACCCAGAAGCACTCACTTCTCCAATGCGTCTTATCAGCAAGACTCCATATACACTTCTGCTTTTTTCATTTCACTTATCCATGCGTCCTGTATTTCTCCCTCCCTCCCTTCAAATGCTACCACTGCTGTTCTGCATTTTAATTTTCTTTCTATTTCTCCCTCCTGCTCTTCTTGTGTTGCTGCACAAACTGTCCACTCACCCCCCGTCTTTTTCATGCTCGTTTCTTAAGACTCTCTTCATTCTATCCTGTGGCCTCTGAAGAATGTGGTCACAGGCGATTGGAAAGGTAAGTCATAGGTGTGCCGTGCCCGCACTGCGCTCGGCTGCTCACACACTACACTGGTCTGCCTCTTTTCTCCTTACTGCCCGCCCTCATCTAGAAAGGAGGGTGTCTGTGTGTGTGACACCTACATGTTTGCATCACCTAAGTGCCTCAGTAGTCCACTGCAATAAGATTTGTGTATTTTTAGTCTTTTGAATAAATAAAAAAATGTAAAAGGAATTGTAGTTAATCCAAATGAAGCATATGAGTTTTCTAATGCTAAGACTGACTGAAACAACTTTTGAAAAGATTTGTCATATTTAGACTGAGCTGTGTGTTCTTGTGTAAGGACAGTTATATTGTAGTTTTAGGATGCAGCAGAGGCTATGTAGAAATAATATTTAAATTGTGTGCTTTTCACAGTAAAAGCATGCTCTGTAGAAGCTGAGCTTTGCATGCTCTTCCCTCTGCTGTGCTTTTGATGAAGTGTTTTCAGAGATGACACACAGTTTACAGAATGCACTGAAGTCTGTTGGATGAACAAGATAAGATGCACTCATCATTTTCTCTTTTTTTGTGCTCATTTTGTCGTACTTTTGTGTTATCGTCCCGTGGGGTCACAGAAGCGCAAGCCTCCTCTGGCTGCAGCGGAGGTATGGAAGGGTGTGAAAAACCTGTCCTCCTGCCCTCTCCGCCCTCTGTCCACTTCCCCCCGCCTTCCCATTTTTGTCTGTGCGCTGATGTTTTTCCGCAGTCTGTCCTTTTTCAAAATTTTATGGCAGCTTAATCAGCTCAGAGGGGATAGTCTGGATCTTTTGAAGCGGTGTGGTATGAGGTACTCTGTAAATGGTGGTAGGCACAGGTTGGTGGCTGAAATGGGTTTTACTTCAAATAGCATTACCATCTAAATTGACATTGGTGATTCACACAACATATGTCTGACATTTCTTTAATTCTATTAACATTAGAATTGAGTTGTAAGTTTACCTTAGGATCCCTTAAAGACCAGCTTCGACCAGAAACATATCTGCAGGACTTGAGTGAAGTGTTAAGAACCATACTGGTTTTCTATAAGACAGTATGATCGTCATATAGGTATTAAATTCAGTTTAGTGTTTTAAATTTAACATCCTGCAGAAACCCCATCAAACATTACTTGTCACTCCGCAGCCCTCTGACACTCGTAGCTCTTTGCACAACTTCCTGTGATCAGGTCAGCGACCCACAGAAGGCAGTGAGTCTGGACAGGGAGGGGAGACTTGGGAGGACTGGAACAAATGTGTGGCAAGATGGTGATTTTTACCTAACAACAAATGCTTAACTTCACTGTCCACTAACATGGCATTCTGCATTTTAAACTTGACACCGATTTTTTTTTTTCTCACGCTACTGCTGGGATGCTTTTTTTTATCTGGACCTTGTGTGGAAATGTATTAATTTAACTGTTTGTAGACAGCTTTGCAATCAACAATCAAGGCTTGTGTGGGATTTCTGCTTATAAGTAAAGTAGGCTGGTGTTTCTTTTGCAAACATACAGTAGAAGAAGCTTTTTGCATTCAGGAATAAAACACTAAAATAAATTAAGTATTGGAACGCAGTAGAAACATGCTTGGAAAAAGAAAAAGGTGAAGCCATAGAGAAATTGTTGCCCGTGTTTTGTCATTTCTTTGGCTCTTCTTACTGGCCTTTATTGAGACCACCAACCAAACCATTTAGAACAAATATCAGCAAATAATTATTGATGGCATCGTTATTCTAACTGAGACAGAGCAGCTGCACAGGCCTTTTGCAGAATTTAAACTAATTATTCCTTTTTTCATGTAGTAACCTGGAGGTGAACAAAATAATCGACTCTCAGAAAAACTTACAAATGTGAGTTTTTCAGATAAAAAACAGATTCCCAAATTACAATGCAACAGTAAACATCTGACCTGAAACATGACCTTTCTTTTGAAGTGGTGTTTGCAGTGGTGAGGAGTTATTTTCTCTACCTCCTGTATCTCTGTCCTCAGAGTGAGTTCTCTCTGTACTCTGCTTGTTACCATCGCCATTCCTGCTCTCTCCCCGAGCCTCACCTCCCCCTCTCTCTCGCTTGTGGTGATTTATATTTCTGCTCCCAGCTTCGACTTGACTGTCCCTCTCTATCTGCCTTCTCAATGTTTTAGCCAAAGCCACCACACTCTTCAGAAAGCAAACCAAGACCATAGTGTGGGGCATGCAGACACGGGCTGTGCAGGGCATGCTGGACTTCGACTACGTGTGCTCCCGGGACGAACCCTCCGTGGCAGCCATGGTCTACCCCTTCACGTAGGTTCCCAAAGATGTGAAGTTTGATTGAAATCGGTTATGTATAAGAGAGATCGTCCTAAATATGTCACAGTCGATATCCCACTCACAGCCTTTGAAATAAGTTTGCTTGGAAATATGTCAGTGTTGGCAGTAGGTCTCCAAATTTGCAAATAAATATATATTGTATTGATATTATTCTACCTTACATGTCTGTGTTGCTCAGTGGGGATCATAAGCAGAAGTTTTACTGGGGCCACAAGGAGATCCTGCTGCCGGTCTATAAGAACATGGCCGACGCCATGAAGAAGCACACTGATGTGGACGTCCTGATCAGCTTTGCTTCACTGCGCTCAGCCTTCGACAGCACTATGGAGGCCATGCAGTACCCACAGGTAGAGAGACACCGTTAAATATGTGTATATATAAGCTTATACAACACTGCAATAACGTAAGGTTCAGCCAGACATGAAGTCCGCGCTCTTATCTGACTTTATCTGTGTTTTCAGATCCACACTATCGCCATCATAGCTGAGGGAATCCCTGAAGCTCAGACGAGGAGGATGATCAAGATGGCTGATGAGAAAGGTGTCACTATCATCGGCCCCGCTACGGTATGCACCCATATCTTACTAACAGAGTATTTCAAGGGACTCTTTCAAAGCTCTGCAGTAGACTGTGTATGCAGCCGTCACTGTGTCTGTAAGAGGAAAATGCACAAAAGTTCATTTGATCCCCATTATTTTCTGTCTCCCAGGTCGGTGGCATCAAGCCGGGCTGTTTCAAAATCGGCAACACAGGTGGCATGCTGGACAACATCCTGGCTTCCAAACTCTACCGGCCTGGCAGCGTAGCATACGTCTCACGTTCCGGGGGAATGTCCAACGAGCTGAACAACATCATCTCCCGCAGCACAGATGGCGTCTATGAAGGTGTGGCCATCGGAGGAGACAGGTAAAGAAACGTATTTGCTGAAAAGTGAGAGACTGCTCTACTCTTGGGTCCTGTAGTTTTGGGGTCTTTAGGGTGCTTTCACAGTCCAAAGATCACCCCGCTTCAGTCGAACTCTGGTGCCGTTAAATCCTTGTTATGGTTTGTTTGGTTGCTTATGAACGCTCCAGTTCCAGTTGTGAACATAATCCGAACCAAGACGACTGACTTGGACTTCTGCAGAAGTCAGATTTTGCTTGACATTTTGGCCAGAGAACACATACAGGAGATGCTAAATAAAGTCCACAAAAAACGTGACGTTTCTCAAATCAATTAAGGTCAACTGGAGGTGCAAAGGATTCAAGACTATGAAAACACCCTTTTTTAAATTCTTGTATTTTGATCCTCTTTGTGCAGATATCCAGGCTCCACCTTCATGGACCACGTCCTTCGTTACCAGGACACTCCAGGGATTAAGATGATAATAGTGCTAGGAGAGGTAAGACTCACTCCACAAATGTTTATATTTTCAGAGTAACATCAACTTTTTTAAAATTTTCTACAGCGGTTTTTAATGAAATGAAGCTTTGAGCAAAAACTATTTCCCTTTTGAATCTCCCTTTCACTCTCACAAACCAGATTGGAGGCACAGAGGAGTACAAGATCTGCCAAGGCATCAGAGAGGGCAGGATTACCAAGCCTGTGGTGTGCTGGTGTATTGGAACCTGCGCCACCATGTTCGCCTCAGAGGTGTGACCCTGTTGAAAGAACTGAATTTGGATTTTGTTGTTGTTGTAGTTATGGTATCCAGAGTGATTTAGCTCAACCTGTCACACTACCATCCTCAGGTTCAGTTTGGCCACGCAGGCGCTTGTGCCAACCAGGCTTCAGAGACGGCAGTCGCCAAGAACCAGGCGCTGAGGGACGCTGGTGCTTATGTACCCAAGAGCTTTGATGAGCTGGGGGATGTCATCAAGTGAGAAAGTCATACAGTCATACCAGAGTTTGTCATTGAATTGTTTTTAGTTTTTTCCACTGATATTGTGAATATGTGGTGAAACAGGACGGTTTATGATGAACTGGTTGCCAACGGTACCATCATTCCCGCCCAGGAGGTGCCTCCTCCGACAGTGCCTATGGATTACTCCTGGGCCAGGGTAAGGAATGTCATTATTTCTTCTTTTTTGAACAACATGTCTTGCAGCTGAAGAATTTAATGGCTGTTAAATATTGTATAGTAACAATAAAGACTTTTCTGTTTTGTTTTTTTAAGAAGAAGAATTATGGAAATGTATAATTTGCATTTGCAAAAACATTTACATTAAGTTCCGTTTATTTATTAAAAAATTGTGATCTTGGTGTTTTGCTGAGTGGGACTCTTAACAAGTTTGAAAACTAAGTTGTCAGTGTCCTCTAGAGGACAAAATCTGAAAATAGCACCAGTTTCTGTTACCTCCAGCATATCAGCGGCATTTCTGAAGTGCAATTCTTGGTACTTATCAGCTGACAATGATAGTGATCTCTGCTTCAAACTGTACAAACGTGTTTAACGTCATCGTCAGAACTGATCTTATATCTGTTTTACTCTCCACTGGATATTCCAGGAGTTGGGTCTGATCCGTAAACCAGCCTCCTTCATGACCAGCATCTGTGACGAGCGAGGCCAGGAGCTCATCTACGCTGGCATGCCCATCACAGAGGTCTTCAAAGAGGAGATGGGCTTAGGGGGAGTGCTGGGCTTACTGTGGTTCCAGCGCAGGTTGGTATGATGACTGGACAACAAATGGTGTTGGAAAGAAGTCTCTTCTTTTTTCTTTTTTTTTTATGTTTTTGTTAAATGGAGTTGTACTTAACCTTAGTCACAGTCACAATCTGTTGCAGATTGAGGCAGCAGTAGACCAGCAACTCTAAATAAAACAACACCACTTCAAAAAATCAGAAATTTGAAAAACCTTGATCAAGAAGTGTTTTACAAATAGTTTTTCAGTGGAGTAAACTGCTGTTTCCCTCCAGGTTGCCGCGCTATGCCTGCCAGTTCATTGAGATGTGCCTGATGGTGACTGCTGATCACGGACCTGCTGTCTCTGGTGCACACAACACCATCGTCTGTGCTCGTGCTGGCAAAGACCTTATCTCCAGCCTCACCTCCGGCCTGCTCACCATCGTCAGTACTACTCACTCACAAACACTTAGCACATTCACCATTTTTCACCCAAAAAATAGCAAAACATCTCCACCTTTTTCTTGACTTTTAGCACTTTGAACACATAGTTAAAGGTGCTGCTTTTGTACTAAAACATGATTATTTATAAATTCCAGGGGGACCGTTTTGGAGGCGCTCTGGATGCAGCTGCAAAGCAGTTCAGCAAGGCGTTTGACAGCGGCATGCTGCCCATGGAGTTTGTCAACAAGATGAAGAAGGACGGGAAGCTGATCATGGGCATCGGACACAGAGTCAAATCAGTACGCAGAACTCAGCTTTGCTAGTTCTGTAAATTATAGTAAAAATAAGGTTTTTATTACAAGAAACAAAACACAGAGCCATAATTCTGTTTGTCTCTGTTTTCAGATCAACAACCCCGACATGCGGGTGCAGATTCTGAAGGACTTTGTTAAGCAGCATTTCACCTCCACTCAGCTCCTGGACTACGCTCTAGACGTAGAGAAGATCACCACCTCCAAGGTATTTATGGTCACCTGAATTAAAATGTGAAGACTTACTCTCTTGAAAAGCAAAAACCTAATAAAATCAAATCTTGAGGGAAAGGTCACCAAGACAATAAAGTAAGTAAAGAATGCGACATCTGACCTTGAAATAAATGTATTTCATTTTCAGAAACCCAACCTGATCCTCAACGTAGACGGTTTTATCGGTGTTGCCTTTGTGGACCTGCTGAGGACGTGTGGCGGCTTCACACGGTAAGAATAACATATTTTGTCTTGTGTTATAAATCCAGCGCACCCTTTCTTTAAAGCGATGCACTAATTTACTGACCGGACTATGTTGAATACAGTTTGTGAAACTTTATTTTTTTCTGTAGTTTGTGAAAGTGTGCTAAGATTACAACTTATTAAATGTTGATATAATCAATTTTCTTATTTGTATGTTTTTATTTAAAAGTACGCTTATTACCGTATTTGATTTTTTTTTCTTACTTTTTTGTTTTTAAGTTGAATTATATAAATTCCAGAAAATCAAAGTTAAAATTGTTTCTTGCTTCTGTTTTTTAATATGTGAGTACATTTTAAAGCGCTATACAAAATGTATGATTATTATTATTATTAGTAGTAGTAGTATTTTTATTATTATAAGACATTTTTTAATGTATAATAAATAAATCCATGTTTCCAAAGTCACTGAGAAAGTGAATAATATTTAAATGATCATGATCTTAGTATTGCCATACTTTTTCGACCCTGCACATTAGCTTACGACTACATTGCTGTGTGTATAAACCATTCATTAAACTGAAAATTCAGATACCAAAAGTACTCTGTGTGTGTTCTCTGTGCTGATAGCGATGCACACTGTCCTGTATTGTTTCTCACATGAATGTTGAACTGGTTCCAGAGACGAGGCTGATGAGTTTGTGGAGATCGGTGCACTAAATGGGATCTTTGTCCTCGGCCGTAGTATGGGCTTTATTGGTGAGTCCCATTCAGAAAGAGCCATTATGACACTGTGTTGTATCAAAACAAGACCACTAACTAGTGTCTGTCTCCCATTAGGACATTACCTGGACCAGAAGAGGCTGAAACAGGGTTTGTACCGCCACCCCTGGGACGACATCTCCTATGTGCTTCCTGAACACATGTCCATGTAATCCCCACATCGCAGAATGGATTGAACTTCCAGATGTGACTGCTCGAGTGGGTCAGGCAGCATTACACATCTCACTTAACGTATATACAGTGCGTACTCTCCGGGTATGACAACAGCGGCGTAGGGAAAACTCTGCAGGGTTATTCTGGAAAATGGAAGTACAGTCTGTGGAATCTGGGAAGAAGTTTTCCATCTAGTTTTTTCACGGAGAAAAAGGGGAAGTATATTTTTAGATTTAGTTTTCGACAAATTATTTAAAACTCTGAGATGTAACTTATTCAGTTTTGACCCAAATCGATGCACACGGTCGTTGCAAAGCACAAAATAAATTGGTACTTTAAACAAAACGGGCAAAAGGACAGAATTCAAAGCACATTTTAAACCTTACTCCTGCATTACGATAAATTACATAATCTGCCGTAATAGCTGCTGATGTGAAATTTCTTCAAGTGCAACAAATAAATAACATGTCTTTTTTTTATACTACTTACGAAACAAATAATAAAAAAATATCAGCATTTGCCTGTTTTAGGCCACAAGAAAGTGTGCCTAATTATGCTTTCTGAGTATTGCACCTTAGTTTAAACACTAGCAAATAATGTCAGTTCACTCCCACTGAAAAACATAGTTGTCGTCACAAGATAAACCAAAGTTATTTTTTAGGAATTTGTCTTCTTTGTTAAAAGATTTAAAAACGGGTCCAGTGGTTGATATTACAGAGCTTATCTCGATCTCGTGTTTTGAAAAGGAGGCATCATAATGAAATAAAGGATTCAAGCAGATGATGACTTTATCTGTCACTCCACTATTGCCTTTCCTAAAACAACTCTAGTTGTAAACTAGTGGTTGAAATTCATCAGCTACTGTAAATTAGATGCAGTGTTTGAGTCTTTCACTCCCAGTATGAATCGTACTACTTGTGTTGCTATTCTGAATAACTGTCAGAAAACAGGAAGATGTAGAAGCATCAGAAGAGGGATGTACAAAATGCTTCATGAATGAGCCCATTGAGTCTTTGAAGGCATCTTTTGGTGAGGGACCGTGAAAGCAGTTTGCTTAACTTGGGTAAACTATCGCACAATTTACAGATAATAATACAACTCCGAAAAAGACTTGACACCGCCTCGAAACACTTTTTAACCGCCCACTGTACGGCCTGCTGTGTTTGATCTGTTTTGCTGTTTTTATTTAACTGTGAAAAAAATGCTTTGTTTTTTGTAATATGCTGTCCTATAGTAGCATAATAATAAAGAACTTATTGTTTTACTTTTCATTGTGGCTGATGAGTATAATGTCTGTTCTGTTGTCAAAGCTTTGATCAGAGGTGATGAGTGTAAAACAAATCTGTGATAGGTTTGAACAAGGCTAGTTCAATAGTTTGGAAAATGCTCAGTTTTACCCATTATGTTTTTCAAGTTTTGGAATATATAGTTTGAAATATTTACTTTGAAAATTAGGAAACAATTCCTGATCAAGACATACAAAGTTACTTTGAAAAGCTGGTTAAACAGTGTCATTATATCTTGATTGCTGTGTATATTTATAACTGTAAACTATTTTTCCCAATTGCATTTATAGTAACAATTTAGATGCAATGATATAGGCTTAAAGAGTGGGAAAATCCTGGATTAGATATCTTGAAAATGCTTGAATTTTATTCTTAAAAAGCTTTATATAGGAAATACAACATTAACAAGTCACCATCAAAAAAACAAATAAAAATGTCATCAGCTGCATGCAGTGGGGAAACAGTGTGCAGAAGATTTTCTTGCATGCATCAGCCTTAATGGCACTGCATTAAGCCTTTTAATTTTAAAGCCACCTGAGGGGGCACATTTAATGTTTTCTGTATTACAAGGGCACCCTGGAGGACTCTTTATCACATTTGCTTCATTTCAGGGCACCCTGGAGGGCACAGCGTGGCGTTTTCTGTACTAGAAGGGCACCCAAGAGTGAACTTTATCATGTTTTATCTACCAAGAGGGCACTTCTGTGGTGTTTTTTGCAAACAAGGATACCAATAGGGGCAATTTCTTGCTTTGTCAGTCTCTGTCTCATTTACATCTCTTAAAGATGTTTTGCTGTGTAGAATCATAAGGTCGCAGCTGGGATTTTTTGTGCACTTGAGGAAATACTTTAGAGGCAGGAACCACACTCTTGTCCAAGGCACATTCTCTATGGCACTGGTGGTGAAAATGTATTTTTGCAATAAAGCCCTGATTATTACTCTGAGGTTCTGCTGAAAAGCATAAACCACCCACAGTATATGTATCAGATACAGATGTTTGTTAAATCATCCGGATGCAACAACTCCTAAGTGCGTATCACCAGTTAGATTATTCGCAACACGCATGCGCGAATAGAGAGCATCATTAAATAAAGTTGAATTTCGCTAAAATAAAGACGTCTTAATGCGTCATAACATCATAAAAAACTCAATAATCGATTCTGCTTCTTTGTATTTGCGTCCTGGTCGTCGGACTGATGTGTGGGGGTAGATATTCGCTTGAATGTGAGAGCCTCCCATTGACTCTCCTGTTAAAATCATTTGGAACCGTCTTAGAGACGGAAGTGAGCACTCCTGTTTCCCGACCGAGGCTGTGGACGCTGCGCATGCATGCCAGTGTTTGAATGTTTATTCACGTGTGTTTTATACGCCTATGAGTTATTCCCGAAGGTAGTTCAGAGCTTTCATTTGCCTCTGTCCCGCTGCGGTATGGCAGCGGCAGCAGAAGCGGCGGAGGACAGCCGGAGCAGCGGCGCGCAGGGAGCGCTAACAGGTGACGGGGAACCTGAGGAGGCCGAGGAGTTCACCTGCTCGGCCTACTGCTCGGAGCTCTCTCGGCGGCAGAACGAGCAGAGGAAGTCGGGGCTGTTCTGCGACGTGACGCTGGTGTTCACCTCCAGCGGGGTAGCTGGGGAGGCGAGGGTCCAAACCTTATCCGCCCACCGCTCGGTGCTGTCCGCGGCGTCGCAGTACTTCACGCTGCTGCTGGGCGGACAGTTTTCAGAGTCTCTGTCGAGGCGAGTGGACCTCAAAGAATGGAGCTCTGCGACGGGACCCGACCCAGAAACTGTGGAGAGTGTCCTGCAGTTCATGTACACAGGGCAGATCAGGGTGACCACTGCCAACGTGCATGAAGTGCTGGAGCTTGCCGACAGGTAATTCATTTTAACCATACATCACAGTAACAAGAAACTTCCTTAAACACGGAAGTGTTGCAGGTAGTTGCCCTACAGGTTTTTTATGTCTATACATATATGAGCCACACCTTGACTGTGTCCTCATTACACAGCAGGTGTGACTTGTTTTTCACACACCTGTGAAACTTCATGGTTAGCTTATGTCATACTTCAGTAAACAAGTCAAGCAACCTGTCAGACAAAGGCCTACAGACTATATGATGGTTTAAGTCTTTACCTATAGTCGATGCAGTCTAGGGCTTCTATGAACTGTTAAATTTGTGATGACTGGGAATAGGTGTTGCTCATATGTAAAATGTTTGTTTGATAATGGGAATGATGACTGACTTTTTCGTGCATTATAGCACCTGTATTTGCTGCATCAACAAAGACACAAATTTAAGACAAAAAAACAATGCTATATAACATTTCAATCACTGAAGACAATATTTTCAAGACCCTTTAACATACTTTTGATATGGGATTAAGCTAAATATTTGATTTTAAGGCTGGACTGGTGCACAAAAAGTGCTTCAGTGTAACCTTAGTAAAACGTGGAACCTTGTATCTTCGATAACAATTCATACACACTAGTTGAGTCAAAGGCAATATTGTTGGTCAGTGTTTGTTTGTTATTATGGTTGGCTGATTAGCTGTTGAGGCCCTTACACATCCATGGTGAGTAAGGCAGCCAAGTTAATCAACTATGTATCTAAATTGCAATATGGACAAGTGCAATATCCAATATGACAATAATGCAATTGCAATATCAGGAAAAAAAAACTTCTTCCACTACTTTAACTTTTTCCTTTCTGATCATTCCAATGTGTTCACACAGGTTCCTGTTGGCACAGCTGAAGAACTTCTGCGGAGAATTTCTGATTAAGAAGTTAAACTTATCTAACTGTGTAGCCGTGCACAGCCTCGCCCACATGTACACGTTGGACCAGCTGGCCCAGGGAGCCGCCAGGACGATTAGAAGAAACTTCCACAAAATAATCCGCAATGAGGAATTCTTCACGCTGCCGTTTCACCTGGTGCGGGACTGGCTGTCAGACTCGGGAATCACTGTGGATTCTGAACAGGAGTTGTTTGAGGCTGTGGTAAAGTGGGTGCACCAAAACACAGAGGAGAGAGAGAAGCATTTTGAGGAGCTGTTCAGACTCTTAAGGCTGCCTCAGATTTCTCCCACCTACCTCACACGGGTGGTGAGGAAGGAGCCGCTGGTTGCTAACAGCGCAGCCTCACAGCAGCTGGTGTCTGACGCTCTTGAGGTCCACGCTCTTCACTTTGAGAACCTCAAGACAGCTGATCTGGACGTCTCTGCCTCCAACGTGGCGGTGAATCAGCCTCGTCTTGGCCAGAACATGGATGTCATCATGGTTGTCGGTGGTGTTTCAGAGGGTGGAGACTATCTGAGTGAGTGTGTGGGCTACTTTGTCGCTGAGGACCGTTGGGTAAACCTGCCGCACATTCACAACCACCTTGACGGACATGCCATCGCGGTCAGTGACAGCCATGTTTACGTGGCGGGCTCCATGGAGCCAGGCTTCGCCAAGACGGTGGAGCGCTTCAACCCCAACCTCAACAGCTGGGAGCAGGTCAGCAGCCTGACCTACCGTAAGCACTCCTTTGGCCTCACATCTGTCAAAGATGTACTCTACAGCATCGGAGGTCATGGCAACTTCAGTCCGGGCTTTAAGGATGTTACTGTGTACGAGCCTGAGCAGGACGAGTGGCACAACCTTGAGCCGGCACCCAAGATACTACGAGATGTAAAAACAGTGGCGGTGGAGGGCCGCTACATCTACGTGATGGCCAGGACTCCTGTAGACATGGACAACGAGGACGGACTGAGCACCGTGACCACCTGCTACGATACAGAGAGTCACAAGTGGCAGGAAGTGGACTCCTTACCGCTCATCGATAATTACTGCACTTTTCAAATGGCGGTCTCATCCACCAACTTCTACCACACGGCTTCTTGTTGCGCCAAAAGCTACAAGGTGACAGCTGAGGAGGCCCAGCAGAAAATAAGCCGAAACATCTCCGATGACATCCTGGACAGCCTCCCTCCAGAGGTCCTGAGCATGGAAGGTGCTGCTGTTTGCTACCTGGGCGAAGACATATTCATCATAGGCGGGTGGAGGAACTGCAACAACATGGACAAGCAGTACCGAAAGGAGGCCTACCGGTACTGCTCTGAGAGGAAGCGCTGGATGCTGCTGCCACCCTTACCTCAGCCGCGCTGCCGAGCCGCGGCCTGCCACGTCCGCATCCCGTATCATTATCTTCACGGTTGCCAGCACTACCCCATGCCCCAGAACCTGGCTCGCCAGCGGGACCGCATGCAGCAGATGCAGCAGCTCCATCGCCGCACCCTCACTCTGCGCAGACAGCTGCAGTCACAAATCGAATGCTGAGAGCTTTGCCTAGTTAGCACTTAATCTGCTGATCAATGCCTTGTTGTTACCACCAAACTTTTTGTCTTATTTTTTGTCTTCATTGAGATGAAATTATGGAAGGATAACTACTGGACACAGTCCCACGGACACAATGTCAAAAGAGATGTGTACCAACCAGGTAAAAATGCAAAATGACCACAAAGAGACTGAAAATGACTGCAAATAAACACAATATGACCAAAAAAGACACAAAGAGACACAAAATGGACCAAAAAAAGACACAAAATCACATATGGATGCATTGCAACTACAAAGAGATGCAAAACAACGACAACACATGCAAAACCATCACAAAGTCTTTAGCTGTGTTTCCATTAAAGTTTGAAGCAAAATTGTGAAATGTTCCATAAAAAAAAATCTAATTAGGGATGTTAAATAGATTCTCTGCGGGTTAATTTATTGGTAAATAGTAGAACAAGTAGAGATGGACAACCACCCATGAGTGTCTTGTTTAATGTTTGCAATGTCAGATCTTACTAGGAAAAATCATTTTCATCTCCTTTTTTAGCTCATTGACTATTTTTCGAAAAGACAAAAAACACCTCAAACGAGTGTAAAAACTTCAAAAGTTTTATTGGATTCTGGTGTTTCCATCAAGCTTTTCACAGCCAATCTTTTCTAAATGTGCGGAGAAACATGACTTGTGTCTCTTGCTTCTCTGTAGGAGAGGGCATAGGGGCTTTCTGCATGTCTTGGCCCAGGGGCCTGTTGTTTCATGGGTGAAGTGTCTGCATGGGTTTGCGTGGGCCTGGTTTGCTGCAAGACATGCTACTAAATCAGTCTTACATTTTAATTTTGGCCTTGCATTACTAGCTTATGCCTTACTTTAATTCTTCTAGTTAATGAAACTGTGATAGCTTTGACACTTTCTGAAAATGGTGTTGATTTTATTGCTTAACAGCTTAGCTAAGCCATTTATATGTGGCCTGTGTTAACTCCTAATGATGTCAAATTATGTTGTGGTGCAGTAGAAGTTAAATGATGTCTATATTAATTTAAGTTAGAAGAAAATGACAAATTACAAGTGTGGGGATGAGAAACTAACTGTTACAACAAGTTGAGCTTTAACTTTCTCTCACTATCTAATTTCTCTTCTACCTCCGGTTTCCACCATGCTTTTTTGCACAGTAGGGGTTGAAATATATAAATGTTGATTGTATATTTAGTGTGTTTGTCGTGTGTGCCCCACTTGAAGCTGACAATCATGCATCAGAATATTTGTAGCACGAGTATTAAGCAAAGCACATATTGGGGAACAGGGCGTTGATTATCTGTTTTCCCCCTCATTAAAAGATAGATACTATAACTGCTTTTTGCAGATTTGCTTTGCATTCCAGTTGGTCTAAAATGGCTTTATTTTAAGTTTTTTGGCATAGTTTTTAAAAGATTGCTGAATGCCACCATAATATTGATGGGGAGTCACTTATTGCCAAAGGAGCTTTTATTTATGAAATTTTAAATTCTTTTGTCCAATTTCATGTTGTTAGGACTACTGGCTCAAGACTGTGGCTTTGTCGAGTCATTTTGTTTGTTGGTTTTAGTGGACTCCTGTGGTTTGTTCTACCTTCATACTTTGTCTCACTGCACTATAAAATGTGTGAAACACATTTATCCAGGAGCCTAATATGTTTTCGGTGCATGGGTCTCTCCATGTTCCCACCTGTGCCATAAATTCCCACCTGCCCCTTATTAATACAGCTTAAATATCTGTATTTCCTGCACTAAAGGACTTTGAATGTTAACTTAAACATTGCACAGTGTTGCTTTTTTTGACTACAATCCTCTGATTCAAAACACAGTGTTGTGTGGACCAGTGGCTGGACTCAGTGTATCTGTTACAATGTCTTGTGCCTGCCAGCCAAGCTCTCTATAAATATGATCTAAACAGGCTTGGTGAGCCACAAGCCTTTCACAGTTTTCCATTAGTGTACTTTATGTAATGTGCATAGCATTAATTAATTAATGGAAATAATTGGATCAACTTTGTGTGGAATTGTTTTATTTTGAAGAATTTGGCTAAGCCACTTTACTGTAAAGTGCACATGGGAAACTGCAGGAACAAAGCAGACACAGGCAGAATTTAGTCACCGACAGTAATATATACCAATATTGTGTTGGAGACTTCATTAAAGTCTTTTGGAAGTTGATTGTGGTTCAAGTATGATTTGCCATTGGCACACATTCAGATTTCCTGCAGCCATGTTCTCTATGGTATCATTCCATTTGTATGTGCAAGAAAGTGTACAGACATTTTAAATAAATAATAAATAACAAAATCTGTTTGTTATTCTATTCTAGTATCTGTTTGATAAAGATATATGATTGAATGTTGGAAGCTGTCCATAAATTTGAACAAAGATAAAGACTTGATTGCACTGATTGCAGCTCTAATCTCAGCCTTATCTGTTATGGCCATCTATGTAAATATTCAGCACGCATTATTTTATATATATATCAGTGCAGAGACGTTATTGAACCGAAGACCAATTTACGTAAATGTTTTTCACGTTTGCTGGGAAAACGACCCCAGTGACGTAGGAACTGAAGTGTGGCGGAACCTTTGTGATTATTAAAGCGGGGGAATGTTGCGGGTGCGACACTTAGAGGACGTAAACAAATCAGTCAAACCGCCAGTCGACTGTAAACTCTTATATTATTTCATTATTGACGCGATGTTGTGTATTTTTAGATGAACAAAACTTATTTTTTAAACATTATGTACTTTTAACCTGTAACATATCAGCGGTTAACAGCTCGCGGACACGTCAGTTCTCCGTTTGAAAATGGTGAGTTAACGTTAAGTTGTAACGGTCAGCTGTTACACATTAGCTAGCTAACTATATAGTGGTGAAAACAGCCTATTAAATGAAAAAATCTTTAATTTTTTTGATGGTAAAAGAATGAAGTANNNNATTCAAGTGTTTGGCACTTTGCATAGTGAACAAAACACGGTGTAAAATCCCACTTAGACACATTTAATCAGAAACTACTGCACTGCCAAGTAGTTTGTTAGCTTAGTTAGTAGCTAGACATTTTCATAGACTGAAGCTAACTATAGCTGTTAGGTAACTTATGCAGCACAATAAATTAAACCCAATTTAAGACGTTATGTCAACTAATTATAGGTCATATCTCCTTAAAATAATCCTCGAAATTAATTCTTACTTTTTCATTTTTCCTTGAGCCTCCAT
Organism: Serranus cabrilla; assembly: GCA_903364295.1. NCBI lineage: Eukaryota > Metazoa > Chordata > Actinopteri > Perciformes > Serranidae > Serranus > Serranus cabrilla. Next base: position 6,464 of record CAFUXE010001871.1, on the reverse strand, counting down.
ATGTAGAATAATGTGCTTAGCTATGAACCGATCTAAAACTTTTGCATATCCAGTTAAGCTGACTAAACTAGAAACACATTTTCTGTGATTAAACCAATGACACTGTCCCTATTTCTCCTAAGACCTGCAAAATAAATCACTACCATAATAGTTTCCTCCCTGGCTTTATAGATATACCATGTTCCCTGGATCTACACACCAGTGCGGACTGTATTGGCAATCTGGCACCAGCTCACCAAGGCTGAGGTGAGAAAGCTCTGCTGATTATAGATGATGGAAGTCTAATTTCAGAAACCTATAGCAAAGCTGTCAAAATTGTGGTTTGTGTGTCTGTTATAAAATAAATAATGATCTGAACACAAAAAGGGGTATTTCAACATTTAGACTTTGCATTTTAGTTCATATAAAGTTCACAAAGCAAACATGTAACATATTACAATATAAATCATCTTTGTAGTTTGCTTTTGCCCCTGCCTCTCCTTCCTTTCTGCTGTCCTCCTTGTCATGGGACTGTTAAACTGATAAACAGACTTTTTGAGACTAAACTCTTTTTTTTGTTCAGATCCCGGAGCTGGCCAAGTGCTCGGTGCTGATGAGGGAGCGCAGCAGAGTGGAGGAGACAATCTACGCCATGCAACGAGCAGGCGTAGGCAGCCTGCAGGTGAGTGAACTGTTTAGCATGGCATCAGAAGTAAGAATATATTCAGAGTCAAAAACATGGAATGGCAGTGAAACATAATATCATTTTTCTGGAAGTAAAGAGTCTAACCTAAGAAAATTTTATTTTATGTGCAGTTGTATCATTCATGTGTGTTTGCTGATCTATAAAGCCATATCTCCTCAGGTGATATCAGACTTTGATATGACACTGACCAGATTTGCCTTCAACGGAAAGAGAGTTCCCACCACACACAGTAAGGTTTTTGTAAAACTATCTGTATTTTGGTCAAATCGTGTTGTCATTACATGTTTGAGTCTGCACATTTGCATTAAGAGATCCAAATGAGATACTTAATGGCTCAGTTTTTTAATTTTTGCATTATTTTCTTTTTTCATTGTTACTTTTTTGTAAGTGTCCTAATTGATTTTCTTTCTTTTCCCAGACATTCTGGATAACCGGTTGTTGATCGATGAAGAATGCACTAAAAAGGTGGATGTACTGTCCTAAGGTCATTAATCAGTGTACAATTTGAGACGTAAGGGATCCATTGTGCATGTGTATAATTGTTCCCACTGCAGTATCTGAACTACCAGATAAACTAACGCAATTCTTGTTCTCTCAGCCAGTACATACTGATACATCCCTTGCAGGTGGTGTGTAAACATATATGTATTAAATTTTGGTGGTCCACTGCAGATGAGGGAGCTGCTGCACACCTACTACCCCATAGAGATCGATGCCAGCAGGACTGCTGAAGAAAAGCTGCCTCTCATGGTGGAGTGGTAAGAAACAGAGAAACTAATCTAAACAGTAACAACTGGTTGATTTTAAGTTTTTTGGCACATAGTGTAAAATGAAATTGTAATTCATTAATGACACAATGCACCTTTCTCAGTGCTGTGTGGAACAGTTGAACTCAGACACTGTTAGTTTTAAAAACGTTAGTTCAGTCTTTAAAAGTTTATCAAACCCCATGTCTGACTTCCATGCTACAGTTTGTGTTGTGCTGCTCTCTACAGGTGGACTAAAGTCCATGAGCTGCTGATTCAACAGAAGATCAGGAAGGACATGCTCGCCCAGGCTGTCAAGGAATCCAGCGCTATGCTCAGGTTTGTAATATAATCAAATCTCTTATTAGCCCAGACTCTGGTTCCTTTGATGGAAAGTTACCAAGTACATTTACTCAAGTAAACAAGAACAAGTTCAAGCAACTTTTACTGTAGTACTTTAATTTTATGCAGTTTTACACTTTTCTACCACTACATCTTGGTTGGAAATATTGTTTTGGTTACCATTGATAAGAATAGGCTGTGCATTAGTAAATGAAATGCATGATGAACAAAGACTACACCAATCTAACTTCTTGTTTTGCTATTTGACAACATTTTATGGGAGAATCTACACTTGCCCCGGAGGATTTAATCTCCCACATGCAGTCATTTTAATGTTTCTTCAGCTGGTCATTGCTTGTGTCTAATGGGTGGTGTGTGTGTTTTTCTTTAGAGATGGCTACAAAGTGTTTTTTGACCGTCTCACGGAGCAGCAGGTCCCTCTGTTGATCTTCTCAGCTGGAGTTGGAGACGTCCTGGAGGAGGTGATTCGACAGAACAGCGTGTTTCATCCCAATGTCCACATCATCTCCAACTACATGGACTTTGACAAAACTGTGAGTACCACACCTGGCTTTACTGGGATAATGAATATTGTATGAAAGGATATTTAAATAGTTAAGAAGATTTTCCACTGTACATGGGCCAGTGACTGAGCCCCTAAAAATACCATCATCTTTTCTAACAGTTCAAGGCATGGAAAACAAAATTAAATACATTAAATTAAATACATGACTTCAAGCTAATTGAAGCTAGCAGTATAGGATATCTATTCATTTATTATCCTACAATTACCTTTTTGTTGATAAAAGACGTCAGTAAAAGGACTTAATTCACCTTTAATGCAACATTAACATACAGTACATTTCTACACCAGTCTTTACAAGGATCAACATGGTTTTACTTCACCAGCTTCAGTCTCTCTATGTCTATGTTTCCATAGACCTGTTTTTATGTGAGTGCACATGTTGAAAATTACAAAAGAAACTTTTTACACTTGTAGAAAGGGAAAAGTTAGTGTGTCAATGTAAGCAAAATGTGACAAAATGCAATGAAACAGATATACAGCAAATAAAGATGATGTACATTAAGCATGTGACTTCAGCTTTTGCTTCGATGAAGAGATAAAAAACTGTGGCAGATAAAACGTCCTCTCATCGCTCCTCACAGATCTGATGTAACCTTCCCCACAAATGATGCATGAAACAAACAGAATTGTCACATTTTAATCGAGTTTTTTTACATTGGTTTTCACTGTTTGTGGATTGACTGGTGCTCTGTTAATTACATCCTCTTATTGTCATTATGCTATACTACTGTGACTTTTTTTCAGAATTTTCATGACATACTATAGCATATTATAGCAATTAGGATACTATGATATGGTATAGTATAGTTTAGTTTGTCCAAAAATGCCTAAAACACTTGTTTGTTGATCATGGTTATAGTATGGTATGTCCAAAAATATATAACATTTTTTACTATATTATAATATGTAAAAAAAATTATAATAATAATAATAAAAAAGCCATAGTATAGTATGTCCAAAAAAGTTAAAAAAAAAAAAAAAAAAACACACAAAAAGAGTTCATATTGTGGTTTGTCCAAAAATGCCACAAAATGCTCTAGATTAGTGCATTGTTCATGTCAATAATATAATGTGTCCAAAAAAAAATATATATAAAAAGCCATAGTATAATATGTAGACAAATTGCCTACTATACTGTGGTCAAACAGCCTAAAAATGTGTTGGAATAGGGTTTTGATCACGGTCATAGTATAGTGTGTACACAATTATGGGCCTCTTCTTCTTCTATGATAAAATGGTTTTCCAACTAGAGAATTGGCACCACTTAAGCTTCTCCTGGTGAACAAACTCCCAATCATCACATAACAGTAGGGAATGAAAACAGGCTTCATTGAAATTTGAACACCAGTAACTTAAACTGAACTTTGTGTTGTAATAAGGGGGTCCTGCGAGCCTTCAAAGGCCAACTGATCCACACTTTCAACAAGCGGGAAGGTGCTCTGTCTCATGCAGCCGGCCTCAGGGAGCTGCAGGGTCGACCCAACGTGCTGCTGCTGGGAGACTCTTTAGGAGACCTTACCATGGCTGATGGCGTGACGGAGCATCAGAACATCCTCACCATCGGCTTCCTCAACGACCAGGTCAGACTCTTATTCAAACTGGTCTTGCTCTCCTTCAGGCTGTCTGGTGTTTGTAATGTCGTGTGCTTAAGGTCTAATGTTTTATTGTCTGTTTCTTATTTTGAGCCATTTTTATTCTCATGAATCAAGTTTTAAAACATGGGTTCTCAGCGTCTGCGTTCTTTGAATCTCAGGTGGAAGAGAGAAAAGAGTCGTACATCAACTCCTTTGACATCGTTCTGGTCAAGGACGAGACGATGGACGTTCCCAACGGTATCCTCCGATACATAACCTCATCCAGAGACAGCAAATAAGGTGGAAGGACAACATACACACATGGACTCCACTCTGTTCAGCATGCTGCATCCTGAACAATCACACACTCGTCACTTACCTCAAACCAGAACATGAAACTGGACTTTTTATCTTTTTATTATTACACTCTCCTTCCAAAGTTGCATGGTTTAAAAGATCCAAATGAGGTCATGCATTTGCAGTTTAGTTTAGAAGAAGTGATTTATACCAATAATGCAGCTTAACACAAGTATAGGTCTGGGCTTTGAGTTAAACTCTTTTCATCCTGCTGTCTATTTTGTTTGAGGGAATTCTCAGGAAATCTTGATACCACCAAAGTGGCAATATTGCACCTTTACAGAACTCAGTGCAGGGAGATTTTTTACTGTCTTGTTGTAAATACATGCAGTACAGTACCAGCAGCCCTCCCTCTGCAACCTCTTAAAGATGTCAGTATAAACATTGACAGGGTGTATTTCTAAATTTCTGTCCACTTTCCTGCATTACTTTTCCTGTTTACTTTGCTGTTTTACAGTATGAGGATGCTTTTAAATATCTTTTATTTTAAGTTAGAAATGGGCGAATGAACCAGAAGCTCTGAAGCTTTTGCACGAAACAGCACTTCTGATCAAAAGTAGGGTAGATTCAGTACTAACACACAGTCTTGTTGAACTTTTGTGATACTAAAACACAAAGGTACTGTGCTGCTATGTAGCCTGTTAACCACCAGATGTCACTGTTTGATGCTTTTGAAGACCACAAATAGAAAGCACCAAAGTTTCATAAAGCGTCATCCACCCATCCCTACATTAAGACTGTTTCCTATCAAAAATGTAAAAATTCTAGTATTCTACTCCACATTGACACTGTTTTTGTGTGTTTTGTGTACACAACATTACATCTGTGTATGCTGCAAGTACCTGCACTTACTCTACACATTAATCATCAGTTTAGCATACTTGGCAGTAATGCTATCAATATTTAAGCCATTGTAGTAGCTATGAGGAGTCCTTCTAAGCATTCTTTCCCTGTGACAAGCATGTCAATGCCAGCATCCAACACGATGCTACAAGATAGCATTATTCCCAATCTGGAAGAGTGTTTTTAATGAGTTTTTGTCTTTCCTGTGAAACTGTGGCTGCTAGAAATTCTGACCTAACATTTAGCTAGTTGCACTTAACTACTTCACTTTTGTCTGTTGTTAGAAAAGAGATGCATAAGGACTAAACTGTCAGTGTGCTATTCTCAGCTAAATGTATTTGACACTTTCAATCCCAGTGAAAAGCAGCAAGTTGCCCCTTGAATACTATGTAAATTGTATGGGATTAAAAAAAATGTGAACTATCCCTTGAATCAACATTTTTATCTTTGTATGCAACTACTAATCATTAGTAATACTAATGTTAAGTTAATTAAGTGACCCTTTGACAATACTATCCAACTAATAAATACTTGAATATTGAAAAATACTTTTTCTGTGTTACTAATTTCTTTAAAGAGGAATGCTTCATTTAGAATGTGACTGATTTGCATTTTTCTGCTTTCCTGGACTTTTTAAAGCTGCTCTAAGAAGTTGTTAATGACTAACAGGTGCATGATGGAGGTAACTAACAGTTATTTTTGACTTCACAAAAACAGACCTTTTGAATTTTTTTTTAAAATGCCCTGAAATTCTCAAAAAAGGTCTTAATATACTGTGTTGATATATGTGGTCATATAGTTTGTCTATAAATAAAAAAAACACCATATTATGGCATGTCCAAAATTTGAAAAAAGTCATACTATAGCATGTCGTTTTTTGACAGAGGGGGTCAAATTTTAAATCGCCTAAAAACGCTTAAAGTGGCTTAAATATAGTATATTTATTACATTTAGTTGTATAGTTCTTCCATTGCTGACAGAAAAACACTAAATTATGGGATGTCAAAAAATGGACAAAAACAAAAAAATCAGACTATAGCATGTCGAAAATTCGCACTGTGACTAGGCCATTTTAAGCATTATTGACCTTTTCCGGGAAAAAAACGACATGCTATAGTATGACTTTTTTCAAATTTTGCACGTCCTATAATATGGTGTTTTTCTGTCATTTCTGGATATATTATGCTCTAATATGTATCAACACACTGAAATTGGGACATTTTAAGCATTTTTGGGCGTTTTAAAGTTTGACCACCTTTGACAGAAACATTCCAAATATGGTGTTTTTCTGTCCTTTTTCAAAAAGTTTCACCCTGACACGCATCAACAGA
>CAFUXE010001866.1:58532-74452 GCA_903364295.1 Serranus cabrilla | reverse complement strand
TAAAACTGTGTTTTATAAAAAGAAGGACAAAACAAAATTGAATTTTCTTCAACTTTGATTTTATAAATTCTTAAAGTGCAGATTGAACATTTCTGAGATTCAAATCAAATTCAAAGTATTTTACAACGAATCAGACAGCTTTACATTTCTGGAGCTTTCTGTACAGGCTGTTATATTTGTCAATAGCCAGGCGTTTTTTTTTATTTTAGCAGTGGTAGTTTCTGTAACAATTCCTGTCCACCTGAAGACAGAGACCCACATCACACACATCCAAGGTGTGCTTTTGTGGCAAAGAGTGCACTTTTTCCTTTTGTCTTTCTGTGCACTCATTTGTGTTGGTTGAGATAGGGAAGTGGCCTTGAGTGGGAGGACGATAAAATCACTTCAGGAAAAAAAACTAAAACTAGTATTTACAAGATTCTGATTTATTTACACAGAATATAACTTTAAAGCTAAACTCCAAGAAACCGCACCAAGAGTTTGACTGAATCCTCCAACTCTGTCACCCAAACGCCGCCTGCAGCTGCTGCTCTTTTCCTCCCTCTCACGGCACTCAGTCATTACCGTAATGCATGTAATAGCATCAGAAAGCCTCGTTTCACAGCTTTCAGGGGCAGTTTGAATGATTAAAATTGCACGAAGTAGCGGGGAGTTACAGTAATTTTAAATATACATGCGCAGCGGTGTCACCGGTGATCCCCGTGGTTTTAATAGGTACGGCGGTCGAATTTCAGCCTATGCAACGGAAACACTGTCCTACTAGAAACTTAACCCGATTGACTTCAAACTTGGTCTGTACCATCATAAGGCCTTTGGGATCAAAAGTCATCAAAAGCTCTGTAGTTAGTTGCACTATGTGGGCGTGGCATGGATGCAAAATATGGTGTTTTTCTATGAAACACTAGACTGTATAACTTGACTTTTCATTTTCTGATCTGCCTAAATTTGACACGTGTGCTCAGGATCCAGGCTTGAACACAGCCATACATAATTGCTGACAAATTGTCATGGCGCCCCACATTGGCGACAGGAAGTAACATGCTTTATGCAATTTTTAGTTTAGCCCCTGAAGTAGATTCAAGTTAGATAAATAAAATTGAATGGGCAGACACATAATGATAGCGCCCCCCAGTGGAAATTCAAAGCGCCTTCTTTTTAATCGTGCAATGTCATGCTGCAAACCATGAGATCCACCTCAAAATTGGCTCTTCCTGACATGAGAGAATGCTACTAAATGTGAAAAACCCAGGTCAACATGCCAGTGTCCGGTGGTTGCAGAAATGCGTGGCTGCATCAGCCCAATATGCGTGGAGATGCGAGGACCCGTTCAACGCTGCTTGTAGCTTTAATATTAGCTTGTTTTCTGCCAACAGCGGACATTATGAATGTGAGATCTCAGCTTCTGACTGAGAAACATGATATGGTTATATTCCTGAAATAGAAAACATTTAAATTCCAAAATAGACACAATACAATCCTTCCTCTGTTTATTTGAAGAGATTTATTTATTTATATTACTAGGGCAAGAGCGAGGACCTATTGAAACCCTTGGAATTTTTAGGGCCAAAGCACCTACAGTGCGAGGACCCTATTGAAACCCTTGGATTTATTGTTTTATAAGATGAAGTGCCTTTTGGGGGGCTTTATTATATTCAAAAACTCACCAAAGTTGGAATATACGTCTATCCTGGTGAAAATTTACATATTCTACTGTTTGCAGTAATGGGCATGGCAAAATGGCTCAGTAGCGCCCCCTAGAAAGTTAAAATGGGGAGCATTCACGTAAACGAACGAAATATGGTACAGAGATGAATCATGGGGAGATGCACCAAAAAGCCACTTGGAACCAAATCCCAAACCCAACAGGAAGTTGGCCATCTTGGTTCGAATATTGCATTTTAGGCCAGTTTTGGCCATTTACATGCCGCATACACTAACAAACTCCTCCTAGAGATTAAACCAGATCGGCTTCAAACGGGGTCAGTACCATTATAAGTCCTTTTGGATCAAAAGTTATTAAAAGCTTTAATGGTTGTCCCAATATGTGGGCATGACATAGCGGTGAAATATGCCGTTTTTCTAATAAACACAAGACTGTATAACTTGACCATACATTGTCCGATCTGCCTCAAACTTGTTGTGCTTGATGAGGGTCCAGCCCCGAACACATCTACAAAACAATATTTCATAAAAAACCGCCCCTTATGCTTTAACCATGCCCCCTGTTATAACTCATGAACCGATTGTCAGAGACTTGTATGAAGTGTCAGTGTACCACTGGAGCACTGATCAAAAATAAAAGACAGTACAGCAGCTTTTCATTCAGAGTAACATTCATCATATTCAATTTTTACAAGCAACACAAGATTACTAACAGAAAACATAGCATATTGTGATCGTAAAGTTACAATTTCATATTAAGGATAACCATACAGGTGACTCGGCCGAGTCACTGGAGAGCCAGTGAATCTGACATAGTTTATTGAACAAACATTTAGGCGATCTACCATCTTTTCATTCCTGCCATTATTAGTTTACTTTGAAAGTTTTTCATGACATATTAAACTGTACCTTTATTTTATTTTGTAAATAAATGTTTGTTTATTATGTCGTTGTCTGAGCAGTGATATTTCCTGAAAGAGTTTGTTTGGCTTTCTGTTATAGAGGTCAACAATCTTTAGCATATGAGATTTGATTTAATAATTCATTAATTAATATCATGGATATTAATTTCTTAACTTCAAGGTAGTTAAACTGTCCGTCAGAGTTAAACGTTAATTACTTTGTTTGACGGTGGTGCCCCTTTTACTAGCTATTCGTTGTAAAAGCCATAACTCTTAATTCAATAGATTAATGATAAATTAATTATTTAATTGAGCGTTTACTCCCCTACAGGACGTTAACTAACAAGTGCAGGCTGCTTTGACTTGGAGAGCTTCTGTTCTCTGGCCTCGATCTGATATTGATCTATCTGCTATTGAATATCACTAACAGTCCACTTATCTGGTGCTTTAAACGTGAGGACTGCTGCAAGTGAGGAATCTGGGCAATATTTAACAAACATCATAGCAGCTTCTTGACATGGGTTGTCTAAATGTTGTCCTAGCCTTTTCAAACCTCCCTCTGCTGCATCAACTGCCTTGTTTAGCCAAACCCAGTACTCTAGAGGAGTTTCTCCTGCTGTTGGAACTGCACTGTAGAAATCCGCCATGGACGTACATGAATAACTCACCTCACCAAAATGTCGACTGAGAATGTTGCAGATTACTTCTGGACTCTCTTGTGGCTTCAGTGAGGAACTACTTCTCAGAGTGATTCTCACAATGTCTTTGGCTTTTCCTATTAACTTAGACATGATCTCAGAATCTTGCTCTGCTACACGTGTGGCTCGTCTCCTGAAGTAGCCACACCAGCCATATTTCACAGCCATGCCACGCCCACATAGTGTGACGGTCGGTAAAACTTTTAATAACTTTTGATCGCAAAGGCCTTATTATGGTACAGGCCAAGTCCAAAGTCAGTCTAATTAAATCCCTAGGAGGAGTTCGTTAAAGTACGAGGCATAGAGATGGCGAAAAATTGCCTAAAATGCCATATTCGAGTCAAGGTGGCCAACTTCCTTTCGGGTTTGGGTTATGGCTCCAAGAGGCTTTTTGGTGCGCACACACACAACCAACATATAAACTATCAACATTATCTTTACTATTACTGTATTAATGGCATCAGCTTACATTTGAATGTGGAACCCAAGTTATGCTATGTTCTTCTCAAGCTCTCTCTCTCTCCCAACCCAACCGGTCGAGGCAGATGGCCACCCACCCCCTGAGCCTGGTTCTGCTCAAAGTTTTTTCTTGCCACTGTTGCTCATGGTGGGATCTGTTGGGTTTCTTCTCTGTAAATACCTACTTTAAAGAGTAAGGTCTAGACCTGCTCTGCATAAAAAGTGGTTAGCACTTTTGCCTCACAGCAAGAGGGTTGCGGGTTCGATCCCCGCCTGCGGCCCTTCTGTGTGGAGTTTGCATGTTCTCCCCCTGTGTGCGTGTGTTCTCTCCAGGTACTCCGGCTTCCTCCCACAGTCCAAAAACATGCAGCTTAGGTTTGATTGGTGACTCTAAATTGCCCGTAGTTGTGAGTGAGAGTGTGAATGTTTGTCTGTCACTATGTGTCAGCCCTGCGACAGACTGGCGTCGTGTCCAGGGTGTACCCCGCCTCTCGCCCAATGCAGCTGGGATCAGCTCGAGCCCCCCGTGACCCGGGTTAACCCGGATAATAATAATAATGCTCCCAATTTGGTGCCGCTCCATTTTAACGTTCTAGGGGGTGCTACTGAGCCATTTTGCCACACCCATTCCTGCAAACAGCATAATATGTAAATTTTCACCAGGATTGCTGTATATTCCTAGTTTGGTGAGTTTTTGAATATGATAAAGCCCCCAAAAGGCAATTCATTTTATAAAATAATAATAATTCCAAGGGTTCAATAGGTCCTCGCACCGTAGATGCTCAGGACCTAATAATTCCTTCAATTTCAATAGGTTCTTGCACCGCGGGGCTCGGGTCCTAATAATTCCAAGGGTTTCAATAGGTCCTCGCACTGTCGGTGCTTGCAAGCAGAGAGGAGCAGTCGGGGGAGCCGGTCATACATGGCCTTTTGATGGTCGTCCACCTCCCCAAATAACCTATGACAAAGAGTTATGAAAAGGGACGTGGGCAAGATAAGGGGACGGGGCAAGATGACTCCAATGAAATAGAACCTCTCTGGCAAGTGCTGTCATACCTTTGAAATGAGTGTAGGACAAATGAGCGATGAGTTGACACAGGGGCGTGACTAACATAAATTGGCGGAGCAATGTATGTGAGTACGCTGACACCTCATACAACACTCTACGACAAACTGTTCATTACTTATAGAAAAGGGGGCGTGGCTAATTAAACGGAGCGCAGTAATCAATCCGTCAGCACAGAGTTCCTTTTTAATGAGTACACTGACACTTTATACAAGTCTCTTGGACAAACGGTTAAAGCATAAGGGGTGGGTCTCCATGAGATATTGTTATATAGAAGTTTTCAGTGATGGACCCTCATCATGAATGACAAGTTTGAGGCAGATCGGACAATGTATGGTCAAGTTATCGTGTTTAATAGAAAAACGGCATATTTTGCTGCCATGCCACGTCCACATAGTGTGACGGTCGGTAAAGCTTTTAATACATTTTCATCACAAAGGCCTAATGATGGTACTGACCAAGTATGAAGTCAATAAGTTTAGGAGGAGTTCGTAATAGTACGAGGCATAGAGATCAGGAAAAATGGCCTAAAATGTCATATTCGAGTCAAGATGACCGACTTCCTGTTGGGTTTGAGGTATGGCTCCAAGAGGTTTTTGGTGCGTCTCCCCATGATGCATCTCTGTACCAAATTTGGTTCATTTACATGAATGCTCCCCATAGGGTGCCGCTCCATTTTAACTAGGGGGCGCTACTGAGGCATTTTGCCATGCCCATTACTGGGAACAGTAGAATATGTACATTTTAACCAGGATTGACGTATATTCCAAGTTTGGTGAATTTTTGAATATGATAAAGCCCCATTTTTAAAAAAATAATAATAATACTAAGGGTTTCAATAGGTCTTCACATCGTAGGTGCACGTTCCCTAATAATAATACTTTCAAATACAATGGGGTCTTCGCATTCCTTGATGCTCGGGCCCTTATAATAATTCCATCAATTTCAATAGGTCCTCACACCGTCAATGCTCGGGCCCTAATAATTCCGAGGGTTTCATAGGTCCTTGCACTGTCGGTGCTTGGGCCCTTATTAAAGCTGCAAGCAGCGATGAATGGCCCGAGCAGAGTGGAAAAAAATAGGAACTCTGCTGAGTACACTGACACCCCATATAAGTCTCTATGACAAGTGGTTCATTTGTTATGGAAAATTGGGGGGCTAATCAAAAGGGGCGGGGTAATCAATCACCCATTAAACAGGGAAGCGCTGCGAGTTCACTGACACCTCATAAAAGTCTCTACAACAATTGGTTTATGAGTTATAAAAGGGGGCGTGGTCAAACCATAAGGGGCGGGTCTTTTTGAAATATTGTTATGTACAAGTGTTCAGTGATGGACCCTCATCATGCATGACAAATTTGAGGCAGATCTGACAATGTATGGTCAAGTGTGTGTCCAGACGTGTTTAATAGAAAAACGCAATTTTTGCTGCTATGTCACGCCCACATAGTGTGATGGTTGGTAAAGCTTTTAATAACTTTGATCCCAGGCATTATGATGGTAAATGGACTGGTAAATGGACTGCACTTATAAAGCGCTTTTCTAGTCTTTGCGACCACTCAAAGCACTTTTACACTACAGACTGCGCTCATTCACCCTTTCACACACACATTCATACCGAGGCTACCCTACATGGTGCAACTTGCCACCATCAGGAATTCATTCACAAACTGAAGAACGCAGCATTAGGAGCAATTTGGGGTTCAGTATCTTGCCCAAGGATACTTTGACATGTAGGCTGCCATCGAACCACCAACCATACGATTGGTGGGCGAATGCTCTACCAACCGAGCCACAGCTGCCAAGTTTGATGGTACTGACGTTTGAAGCCAATCTGTTTAATTCCCTTGGAGGAGTTCTTTAAAGTACGAGGCATAGAGACGGCGAAAAATGGCCTAAAACACCATATGCGAGTCATGATTGCCGACTTCCTGTCGGGATTGGGGTATGGCTCCAAGAGGCTTTTTGGTGCATCTCCCCATGATACATTTCTGTACCAAATTTCATTTGTTTATGTGAATGCTTCCCAAAGGGGTGCCGCTCCTTCTAGAATAGACGGTGCTCTGGCCGTAATAATAATAAACTGACCAATTCCAGTTTCAGGGTCCTTGCACTATCAGTGCTCTGACCCTAATAATTCCTTCAATTTTAATAGGTCCTCGCACCGCGGTGCTTGGACCCTAATCATAAACGGAGGGATTTAAATAGGTCCTTGCACCGTTGGTGCTCAGGTCCTAATTAAAGCTGCAAGCAGCATTGACAGGGCCCTTGCAGGCACATGGACCTCGGGAGAGCCAGCGCTGAAAACCTATGATAAACAGGTGACGAGTTATGTCAGTAGACCTGTTCAGGCCTAGACTTCATTAAAGTATGACAAATTTGAAACAGTTTGTATAATGTATGGCCAAGTTATAACATTCTAGTGTTTTATGGCGAAATGCCATATTTTGCCTCCATGTCCCGCCCACATTGTGTGACTATTGGTCCAGCTTCTAATAACTTTATCATCACAAAGGCCTTTTGATGGTACCAACCAAGTTTGAAGTCAATCACGATAAATCTGTAGTAGGAGTTCGTAAAAGTATGCAACGTAGAAATGCCGACGCTATAAAACTTTATGAAATATTGCTACCCACCCCTGTTCAGGAGTGGAGTCTTATGAAGCATGAGAAGTTTGGACAATATCCAACATAGAATGGCAGAGATGTAACAATATATCTTTTTATGGCGCCACGCCATATTTCGCCGCTATTTCGCCGCTATGCCACGCCCACATATTGCGACAACCTTTGAAGCATTTAATAACTTTAGATCCCAAAGGCCTTCTGAATGTACTGACCAATTTTGAGGCCGATCCGATGTAATCTCTAGGAGGAGTGCGTTAAAGTACGAGGTGTCGAGATGGCGAAAAACGGCGAAAAACGCCATGTTCCAGTCAAGATGGCCGACTTCCTGTATGTCTTCGAATATGGGTCCAAGAGGCTTTTTTTTGCGCATCTCAGCATTATACATATGTGTACCAAATTTCGTGTCTCAGTGTGAAACCTACTGCTGGGGTTCGGTAAAAAACGTATTACTTCCTGTCGCTAGCAGGGGCACTATGACTATGTGTCAATATTGACATGTATATGTGTTCAGGGCTGGACTGTTATGGGCCAGATCAGAAAAGAATGGTGAAGATATAGTAACTTCCTTTTTGATGGCGAGTGGTCGAAATTCGCCATGGCGCCACAGGAACATGGTTCAATAAAAAAAATCCCATCTCAAGATCATCATCAACATCCTGAGGCCTCTCTGACCAATGTTGCGATGGATCTGTTGAACCAGCTTGGAGCTTGACGTCACAATATAGAACATTGGTAAAACACACTACTTCCTGTCGCCGGGGGGGTGTTGTAGTAATGGCTAATGGTATACTGCCTCAGCGTCACCTCAGGGAGATAACAGGTTATGAGTGGAAGTGCTTGTTTTAAAAATGAGGTTCATATGTTCATCTTGTTTTCCTACTCTGCTTATTCCTCATAAACCCTCATCTGGTTTATAGATGTATCATAATGGACAAGAAAATGAGAGTACAGAACAGAAGGTGAGTTTTGCATTACAGAGCTAGGAACCCAGTGTCCCCTTCTTGTTGCCATTGTAGCCTCTAGTGCTAGAGTAGAAACTGGGAAATAGCCACTTTAGGTGTGTCATTTGACATTGAGCAGAGCAAGCAATAGGATGGAAGGTGGGAAAGGGAGGGAAATTGATGTTGGCTTTTGCTTTATTCACCATTTGTTCTCCTTAGAGAAGGGAAGGGAGAAAGACTATCTCACTCACTCGCCTGTGACGTTGCAGGTTTTTCCTTTCAACACTGCTTGCTTTCCATCCTTCCCCCTCCTCTTCTTAGTCTCTCTGTCTCTCTCTGTGCTGCCTGTGTGAGAGCAGCAGCATCAATAATGGCGTCTTCTTTTTTTTCACATGCTTGTGTGTGCGCATAAACACCCACCATTCTGCATGTGTGTATGTGTGTGTGTGTGTGTGTGTGTGTGTGCTGCTCAAAATGGCAGGATTACTACAAGTCAGGGATAATCCGATGCCCTGACGGCGTTTCCATTCCCGAGCTGAGGGAGGCATGTGACTACCTTTGTATCGCCTTCAATGACAGCACCATCAAGTGCAGAGACCTCAGTGAGTACACAGACTGTGCACATGGCTGGCTTTTCACTGTTTGAACTGTGTTCGGCTGCATACTGATGTAGTTGGTGGTTTTGTTGACATGTTGGCTTCAGTGTGTGTGAACCACAGGTCGTTTTCATTTTTGTTGTATTCATTCTGCATTAGAGAAGGACAGAACCAGACTTTGCCTGTCCCACTGTGGTTTAATGTGGATAGTCAGCTCCTCAGCTTTATATTAAATGAAAATAAGTTAGTAATAAAAATATTGTTTCTACTATACAGGAGACAATACTGGTGATAGGCCTATATACGTCAGTAAATGGAGCTGTTATTGTAAATGTAACGCTCAGGTCAGAACTAAAAGTAGGGAGTAACATTTCTATTATCATCATAAATGCACAGTAGATACTCAGATGAGACGGGATGACATAGCTGTTTGTTTTCATTTTGTTGTTAACTTAAATTCATATTTGACATACCCGTTACAACATACTGTTACATGGAAATTGCGTTTTTTCAATGGTTTATGATTTCTGTTGAAATTGTGCATGTTTATGCCTCTTGTTTTTGTCTCTAAGTGTGTGGGCGAAGGAGTTCCAGCTCACAGGCTGCTGCTGCTGTGTGTCTGTGTGTGCTTGGCTCTAAGTAGGTCATGATTAGCAAAGAGATTCAAGACTTGTTATGCAGACACATAACCAACCAAAGCAAGCAGGTCTCATGCAACACAACAGGTTGTGGTTTTTCAGGGTCTTTTGCAATGTAGGGAAGGTTACTTTAAAAAAGTAATTAGTTATAGTTACTCAATACTTTAAATGAGATTTAAAAATGCATTTTCACACCAAGGGGGGCAATAAAAGGGGAGAAATAATTTTGATTTCAAATGCAACATAATTTGAGACATTGGGGAAAATTGAAAATCAATTGGTTACACTTATTAATGTTTATGCACCTCCAGATAGTGATAGTTTCATTGAATATTTTCGGATTTTTTGGATATTGTGAAATGTTTTTGAGTTTCATGAAATATTTGGAAGTTTTGACCTTCTGGGCCACTTTAATTTCTTTATGAATGCGGTTGATAGATTTAGAGTGGAAGAATGTAAAATTGGAGTAGCAGACTTATCGGACCACTGTATCCTCCACCTGTCACTACAGCTGAACAGTAGGGAAAGGAAAACAGTATGGAAATTGAATGTTAGCATACTTAATAACCCGGAGTTTGTTGAGGAAATTAAAACAGAAATAAATTCATACAGGGAGGTGAATGATAATGGAGACGTAGATAATACCATTGTTTTGGATGCTACGAAAGCAGTGATGAGGGGAGAACTAATATCCAGAACAGCATATCTGAAGAAAGCTAGGCAGGAATTATATCAGCTTAAGAATTTAGAACAACATAAAAAATCTAAATGACCCAGGAATACTTCAACAAATTAAAGAAGTAAGGACGAAAATAAGTGAGATTCTAGGAAATTAAATGGAAAAGAAAATTAGGTTAGCGAAACAAACCTACTATGAATCTGGCCCCAAGGTGACAAAATTATTAGCTAGGAGAATAAGGAAGCAGCAACTCATGAATACAATTCATAAAATCAGAGATCCTACAACCAACACTCTTGATTATGAACCAGAAAAAAATGACAAAATATTTGAAAATTACTATAAAAAATTATATTCTCAAATGGCCTCAGTGGATGATGAGACAATAAGAAAGTTTTTGAATTCATTAGATCTACCAGCAATAGGAAGAAAACAAAATGAGCATATAAATTCATATGTTACATTAAAGGAACTGGAGGTTCTATCAATAGACTAAAATCAAATAAAACTCCGGGAAGCAATGGTTTCCCAGCTGAATGGTACGAAATGTTTAAAAAGGAGCTGAGTCCAATGTTACTGGCAGCGTACAATGAAACCTTAAAAAAAGGAAAGACCCCCCCCCTCTTGAAAGGAAGCCACAATTACGGTAATCCCTAAGTAAGGAAAGGACAAAGAATACTGTGAAAAGTATAGACCAATATCAATATTAAATTGTGATTTTAAAATATATACAACCATTCTAGGGAGGAGACTTTTATGCTAGAACTGATTAGTGAGGACCAATCAGGTTTTATCCAAGGAAGCCAAATGCAAGACAATATAAGGAGGACTCTGCATTTAATTGATGAAGTGCAAAAGAAGGGAGAGTGCACTGCTGCTTCGCTTGGATGCAGAAAAAGCCTTTGATAGTGTCAACTGGAAGTTTTTATATCTATGTTTAGAAAAATCTGTCTTTAAAACAGATTTGGTAAATGTCATAATATAATCTATCAGGAGCCGAAGTCCAGAATAAAAATAAATGTTTATCTTACTAACTGGTTCAATCTGGAGAGCTCTACCAGACAGGGGTGCTGTCAGTCGCCAACTCTCTTTGCGATTTTCATAGAGCCTTTGGCTCAAGCAATACGAGAGGATGAAGGTATACCAGGGAGAGACGTAAAAGGTACAGAACACATAATTTGACTTTTTGCAGACGATGTTTTGATTAGCCTAAAACAACCATGAACAGATTGGCTTCTTTTTTATTACGTGTCAGGTTATAAGCTAAATGTGACCAAAACACAGGTTTTACTCATAAATTATACCCCACAGCAAGGCATTCAACATCAATATATACATTTAAATGGAATGCAAAAACAATAAAATATTTCGGAGTGATTATCATTAAAAACCTAACAAAACTGTATGAGACCAACTACAAGGCCCTAAATCAAGAAATTCAAAGAGATATGGAAAGGTAGTCAGTGCTAACATTGGACTTCAGCTCCAGAATAGAAATCAGAAAGATGAACATATTACCAAGAATCTTAAATTTATTCCAGTCATTACCTGCAGAAATTCCAAATTTCAAATTTAAATCTCTCGCTTTAGGACAAAGTTTAAACTCTCCCGCTCTCCAAAAACAAGCAGTTTTCTTTTAACCTTTAAGCTATGCAAATGAAGCCTATGCTTACAATGTGTTGGAACATACAGTCAAGATCTAAGTTCTGTAACAGTCACGCTAGTTTCCCTTATTTAATGTTGTCATCATCAGATACTTAATGAGTTTTTAAGTATTGAACATGAAAGTCAGAATGCACTCTTTTGTTTCTTAGCGGTACCAAACCTCTTAGAATATTACTATGCAGCACAAATTTGGCCCTTGGTGCACTGGTGTGATTCTAATTATACTGCAAGGTGGAAAGATATTGCACTAAGAATAGAGGGGTGGCATATACAAAGTATGATAGCAAACAGGGACATGTTCAAGAAGTGTGAGGAAATTCTCGATACAATCACTATACTCGGACTGGAAATCTGGTTCACAGTGATCAGGAAATACAATTTGGAGAAAGAAATCAAAATTTTAAGTTGGGTGGCCTAAGATTCTAAATTCAAATCAGGGGTGTTGGGTAGCAATTTTAAGCAAGGGACAAACAAGGGAGTTCAAAATTTTAGAAGGGAATGCGACTTGGAGGATAATGATTAATTTAGGTATTTCCAAGTCAGGGACTTCTTCTCATCCTGAACCACCACCAGCTCCAGGATGTGGAAAGAATTTTGCTGGAAAAATATAACCAGGTTCTTCATCTACTAAGACGAAAAGCAAATTTACAGATATACAACAAACATGCTGGAGAAGGTGTGGGGAGCTGGATGCAGGTCACACAGACATTTTCTGGGAATGAAGAAGAATGAGAACGTATTGGAATGATGTATGGATGGAATTTAAAACTGTTTTGGGGTACGAGTTACAAATGTCATGTGAGGTGTCAAAATGTTCAATGTGTAGATAGATATCTGATTCAAATTCTACTAGCTGCGACCAAAAAGGCAGTCACTAGGAGGTGGTGTAGGGAGGACCCTCTGAGGAACTGGCTGGACATTGTGGAAGAGATATTTGATATGGAAAGACTCACGAATCCAAGAAGCTGAATTCATCATAAAATGGGACAAATGATCATCATATAAATCTCACAGCAGAGATACCATTGAAAACTCTGAATGAAACCAGATAACCATAGACAATGCACTATGAAGCTGTTATCCATACTCCAAACTGTCAATGTTTACTGTTCTTTTTTGTTGTTGTTGTTATTGTTGTTGAAAAATCAATAAAATTTGAGTAAAAAAAAGCAGCTTTAGATAATATTTTGTAATATTTAGTTAATAACTGCAGCAATACTGCCTGGATATTATCAACTGTAGAGTAAGAAGTTCCCATACGTTTACAGCAGAAAAGACATTACTATATTGGAGGTAAATTGGTTAAATACTTGTTATATGAGACTTAAGTCCAGAAGTTTTATGAACAGTTTTACTGGCAGACTGCAGCTAGTTGGCTCAACTAGTTTGTTGACTGCCTTGTTATACTTGAAGATTGCAGTATTCAGTAATCAATGGTTTGGTCTACCCAGAGTAGTTTCATTGTACATATTGTTGGAGGACGCAATGTTAAAATGTAACTTCAGGATTTCGTGTGGAGGTTTTTCAAAAGTCAGTGTGCATCCTTGAGCTCTACCCCAAAAAATGTAATGCATTTTCTTTGTCATAAAACATACATACATACAGTACATTAACATACACCATAAAGGAAGCAACAATGTGGCATGGAGGTCAGTGTGTGGATGCATGCACATACAAGGTCACAGCTATTGGAGATTTGCATTTGTTCTTAAACATTTTTTTATTTTTGATATCCTTGTTAACTTGTTATCAGTCTTTATGCATGTGCAAGAGAGAGCATTAGCATTAGTTTAAATAAATAATGATTAAATTCTTCTAAGTAGAAAGAATAAGAATTCCTATTGTATTTTTTATATAACTGCTAATGGGTTTGCTGCTTACAAATATTAACACGTTACTCGTAACCA
The DNA here is from genome assembly GCA_903364295.1 of Serranus cabrilla. Lineage (NCBI taxonomy): Eukaryota > Metazoa > Chordata > Actinopteri > Perciformes > Serranidae > Serranus > Serranus cabrilla. The sequence goes on along the minus strand of CAFUXE010001866.1, from coordinate 60,613 downwards.
AAATGCCAGTGCTACTTACAATGGACATAAAATTTAAGTTTTAATTCTAATGGTTGAAGTAACGGTAACGGTATTTAAATGGTCATTTTTTTCTGTAGAACAGTATTCTCAAACTTTAAATTCGACTTGGCTATCTTATTTGTTGGAGGACAAGTAAACAATACCAATACAGTGTCCTAAATCTTTGTATCTCATCATGTATGTGCTAATGGTTCCTCCCCAGGCGCCCTGATGCACGAGCTGTCTAACGACGGGGCACGGCATCAGTTTGAGTGTTATCTGGAGGAGATGGTGCTGCCGCTGATGGTGGCCAGTGCTCAGAGCGGAGAAAGGGAGTGTCATGTGGTGGTGCTGACGGATGAAGACGTGGTGGACTGGGATGAAGAGTACCCTCCACAGATGGGAGAGGAGTATTCACAGAGTAAGATTCTTTCACTTTTACCAAATCTGTTTAAACTCCCTTTTTTACCTTTTAATATGACTTCTTTTATAAAAAGAGGCGACTGTGGGATGACCACTTAACCCTTTGCGGTCCACGATCATGCCAGTGTGATCAGATCACGTGACGTTTTTAAAGCATTGTAACAAACTAGGTCACATCGAGTGATGTTGCCAACTTCACGCAAAAGTGCAGACTTGAAATGTTCTCCCAGTTTTTGTATGACGTTCTAGGCCATGTCAAACCAGATATATGACATTTTAATTTGATTGTACAAAAAAATATGGTCGAATCAGCTGACACTATCCTACAGGCTGATTATACCAGATGGGTCTTATGTTGGTCAGAGGAGGCGCCAAAAACGCAGATCTGGAAGTCAGCCACAGGAAGCTAAGTGTGGGAGAATAGCAAGTGTTTGGGAAAGAAGACAGTGATTTTGAAGAAGAGGAAGAAAAAAGAAGTTTCAAGGAGAAAATGCTGCGTTCATTGAATGTCCATCAAGCCCTTGCGTTGTTTTATACACTGGAGGAGGCTGAGGTGGCCTATTTCCAGCTCCGGAATGGTTGTCTGTCTCTATGTGTCTGCCCTGCAATAGACTGCCATCCTGTCCAGGGTGTACCCTGCCTCTCGCCCAATGTCAGCTGTGAACAGCTCCAGCCACGACCAGGGTAAGTGGTTTAGGAAAATTAATGAATGAATGTGTACAGAATACCAGGGGTGAAATAATACATATAGAGGTGGGTAAATGTTAAGCCTGTTGTTTCCCCCTTTATCTGAACATAGATCAGTAAACTCCCATACTCATTTCAAAGAGATAAACAGATTTTTCTAGTGTTTAGTTTGGATTATATTTTATTTCTGGATGTTTATTTCTATATGTTAGCTTTTGCCTCTTGTAATATTACTTGTGTGGTTATCTTATGTAAACTGAGTATTGACATTGTTGTAGGGAGCCAGAGAATAAGAATTGTAGTGCCAACAACTTCTTCACTGTCCATCACGTGCATCTGAAAAATGACCTGAACTATCTCTGAATTTTTTCCACATATTATTGCACATATATAGAGATGACGAGGCCTACCCAGAGAGGGTGTGGGAGAACGTCCAGAGCTCCACCATCACTTGGAGCCCTGGAGAACTGAGCTGTAAAAGCTGTGCTCCCTTGAATATGTTTGATATGTGTATATAGTGTGATTACAACTCAATGTTGCCTCTTGTAGGTTACATTTGCACTATATGGAACTCTGGGAATACAAAGGACTGGTGTAACTCTCTTTGTAATTTAGTAATTTTTTAAGAATTTCATTATTTTTTATGGGATTTTTTTGTATATATATAATAATTATAATTATAAATAATTTATCATTTCAATAATAAATATGTTCATATTTGCCACTTATGTTCCCAAACAGGTCATTGAGCATGTTTGTGGTTTTATTGTAATAAAGTGTATAATTTTTCAACTCGGATTTGATTAATTTTGTGTATTTTGTGGCCCAATATGTTAATAAAGTAGGTTAAATCGAAAAAAACATTTTTAGGTGGTATATAAAGGACAAGGGTAAAAAAGTATTCAAAAACGGCCAAAATAGGCTCAGACCCAAAAGGATTAAAAAAAAAACATCCAGAGTCCTACGACAAT
>CAFUXE010001866.1:45940-58211 GCA_903364295.1 Serranus cabrilla | reverse complement strand
TTATGTGATGGTGGATGTGACGGACATGGGTCTGCTGTGGTGAAACTATGATGTTCCAACAATGGACAACTAAGAGCTAATCCTTGATACTTTGGCCCAAGCCTTCTTGCTGTGTTGTTACATGCAGGCTATATAAATGTGAACAACCAAGTGAAAACTGGACACATTATTAACTTGACTATTATGTCTATTTTTGTTCCTTATCATAATGCACTTTGAGATGGATTTCTTGGAGCGAGGCTGCCCCTTTTTGTAGAGAGTGTCTGTGTTTAGGGACCAGGCCAACTTGATATCCAGGTATACACCTAGATACTTATAACTTGACACCACCTCAATGTCCACCCCACCAGTATTCACTGGTTGAAGTGGGGGCTTGAACCTGCGGAAATCTATGATCATTTCCTTAGTCTTTGAGGTGTTCAGGAGGAGATGGTTCTTGTGACTCCGGTCACTGAAGGCTTTTATCAGATCCCTATATTCAGATTCCTTTCCATTCCTGATACACGGGACAATAGCAGTGTGGGCCGAGTATTTCTGGATGTGGCAGGACTCAGAGTTGTATTTGAAGTCTGCTGTGTACAGTGTGAACAGGAATGGAGCCATAACAGTCCCTTGTGGAGCCCCTGTGCTGCTCATTAATGTCCCAGAAACACAGTTCCCCAACCTGACATACTGTGGCCTTCCTGTCAGGTCATCTGTGATCCAGAAGATGAAGAAAAGATCCACTCCCATCTCTGTGAGCTTGTTTTTGAGTATGTTGGGTTGGATGGTGTTGATTGCGCTTGAAAAATCAAAGAACATGATTCTCACATAAGCGCTAGTTTCCTCCAGATGAGCAAAGGCACGGTGAAGCATGTAGAGGACAGCATCATTCACTCCAATGTGTTGTTTGTACGCAAACTGCAGGGGGTCGAGCTTGTCTTTGATCTCAAATCTCAGTAGGCGTAGAATCAGCCGCTCCAAGGTCTTCATGATGTGAGAAGTGAGGGCTACTGGTCTGTAGTCATTCAGTTCAGCTGGACATTTTATTTTTTGTACCGGCACAACACAGGAAGTTTTCCACTGAGCCCCAACTGTAGACTGAGGTTGAAAATCTTGTGGAGAGGTTTTCACAGTTGGGCAGCACAGTCTTTGAGCAGCCTTGGACACAGACCATCTGGGCCAGCAGCCTTCCCAGAGCAAGGTCTCCCCAGTTCCATCCATCATCTCTGTGACGGACAAGGGTGAAGGCATTGGAGATGTACACATGCTGAAGGGGAGGAGGAGAAGCAGCATTGGAATTAGCTGAGGCTGCTGTATTGAATCTGTTGAAGAACTGGTTGAGTTCATCAGCTCTCTCTACGTCACCCGCCACTGGCTGTTTTTTCTTGTTACTGTAACCAGAGATGGTGTTCATTCCTCTCCACATTTCATGGGTGTTGCTGTGCTGAAGATTCCTTTAAATTTTTCTTTTCTTTTCTTCTTTAGTCTCTTCTTCAACTTAATTTTTACTTGCTTTAGCAGTGCTTTGCAAATCACTAGGTTTGTTATTGTGGAAACAGCTCACAATCCTTAGGTATGACTGTTTCTCTACAAAAGTTGATGTATCAGTAGAGCAGTCAACTTGTCTGTCAATGTCCATACTGTTCTCCTCTGTTTCCAGCAACACATTCCAGTCAGTACATTCAAAGCAGTCCTTTAGAGCCTCAGCAGCCTCTGGTGTCCATTTCCTGACAGTGAGTTTAGTTACAGGTTGCCTCCAAACACACAGTTTGTAACAAGTTTCCAGAAGAACTAAGTTGTGATCTGACCTGCCAAGTGGAGGTAAAGCAGTAGCTCTGTAAGCTTCTTTGACATTAACATACAGCAGATCAAGGGTTTTATTTTCTCTGGTGGGACAATTAAAAAACTTTGGAAATCCAGTCAGGTGAGAGGACAGTGAAACATGATTGGAAATCTCCTGATATTATCAAAAATGCTTCAGGATGCTTAGTCTGCATCCTAGCAACAAGGTCATGTAGAACTTCACATGGAACTTCAGCAGTTGCCTTGTGATATGACTGAATTATCTTGGTACAAAATATGGTCTCATACCAACTGCCAATATCTCAAAATCTGGACAGCACATCTTCTCCTTGACAGTAACATGTGCAGGACTGCACCATCTCTGGTTAACAAATAAAGCCAAGCCCCAAACTTTTTTTCTTGCCACTGGCGTTGGCATCTCTGTCAGCTCGATTGAGAGTGAAGCCAGGTAGATCCACACTGGAGTCTGAGATGTTTTGGTTCAACCAAGTTTCCGCAAAACACATTAAACTGCACTCACGGTAAACTTTCTGCGTCTTCAACAATATCTCCAGTTCATCACTCTTGTTGGGCAGAGAATTGATGTTTCCCATGATGACAGATGGTAGAAAGGGCTTATATCTCCATTTCCAAGCCTTGACTTTTGCTCCAGCAAGGCAACCACAAAACTTCCTCTTCAACTCAGCAGGAAAAGGGTGGTAATGTCCTCCAGAATTGCTCCGTTTCAGTGATAAAAGCTTTTCTCTTGAGCAAACTCTTCTCTCCACAGAAGTCTCATCAAAAATATTACAAAAATATAATACAAATACAGAAAATTACAATAAAATCACAGAGCCACCAGACTTTGCTGCTTCACGGTTCGAGTGCATTCCGGAACTTGGAGCAGGTTCTTCTTCTAAGATGTTAAGAGTTGGTAATTCTCTGAAGAAACAGAGAACCAGTGTGATTAATCAAAAGTCCTTTACTTACATGGTCCAATGGAGATAGAAACCCAGCACAGTTAATGTCTGACCATATGGAGGAAAACCTTGCACTAAAGTACCCTCCCAAAGAAACAAACATTAACATTTCCTGTTTTTACATCACAGCACATTAAAGAGACCTACCAACAAGATCTCTCACATTCCCCCCTTTTGATACTAAGCATCAACCCCATTTTGGGGGGGATTGCGTCATTACTCTGCCACATACTTTTTTAATTACACAATAAAACAACAACATTGTCAGTTAGTAATTAGCCAACATATTATAGACACAGCAATAAAACTTTGTGGTACAGGTTCATTTGAAATTGCACAACCTTATGAAAAGAAATATGTCAAATTAAAATCTGATTGTAACAAAACATTTCCACACAAAGTTTCTGGGGTCAATTCTGGTTATTGTTTTACAGGTATAGAGTAATGCTAAGAATTACAGAATTTATGAAAACAATAAGAACTAGATCTTTATTTAAGGTAAGACTACAAATTCTTCACTAGCAAAAGTTAAAACCAAAATGTATAGGTGGTATATCCTTATTTGCAAGACTCTTACATTACCCCAAAGTAAACCCATTGTGTGTCAACCAGACTTCCCTTTAGAAAGCCTTTATATTTCACTGTAGTTTCCCTTTCCCCAGCAAGCCAGTATATGCCCTGGGCCATTTGCATCATGGCAATAGGCAATGAGCTGCATCAGCTGCAAGATCAGTTTGGAGCAGTTAAGCAGCAAGGCAGAAACTCCTGGCTCCTGTTTGAGGCAGGCTGGTTGCTGGAAAAGCCCAATGCATTACAGAAAACCAAGAATGTCATAGAACCTGAGACATCAGTTGTACAACTGTTAGAATCCCCAGTTTGTTGATTGGGGGCCCAAAGAAGAGAGCTGGTCTCAATGCAATATTTTTATTCTGGTGACATGTAATATTACAGCGCTGGGCTCAGAGTGGCAGAGTTCAATCAGGATCTCGGTCAGAATGAGCAATAATCAAAACAATAATTGACATTTTATCTTCGTGGGCTGGGCTTGCCCCATACAGAGGTTGGACTCACACGCAACTGGTTCTATTGGCCAGTTACCTTGACATGAGCAAGCCAAGCACTGCATCACATCCTTGAGTGGAGTGTGGGAAATGAACTATGTTGTGAGTGTTTAATTGTGCTGGCTACATTGTGGCTTCTCCACAATGGTCAAAAGTATGACATGTATGACATCACAGGACATCACAGGATGTACGTGGCCAACTTTTAGATCATGGCTTAAGGTCCTACAAGGCTGTCAAGAAGCCCCTGATCAATGAGAGACAAAGAACCTCTGTCTCTGGCATTGTTGGGCCCAATCACACAAGAACTGGACAGCCAGGAAATGGAAGAAGGTTCTGTGCTCAGAGGAGTCCAGCTTTATCGTCCTCCTGCTAATGTGAGGGGATGCAGAAGGCCAAGCAAAGTATTGTCTCCAGCAGGTACAGTACCTACTGTCAAGCATGGTGGAGGCAGTATCATGGTTTGGGGATGCATGAGTGCTGCTGGTGTTGGTCATTTCTCTGACTGTAATGGCACATTGAACTCTGCCAAGTGTGGTGGCAGAGTTGAATAATTGCCTGAGTGAGAATTGAAAGTATTCAAGCAGGTTTGTCTTTTAAAGATTTATTACAAGTATAATTAATACAAGTCAACGAGTATATTCTGTCAAGTACAGTCAAAAGTCTAGCACTTGCAGACAAAGCCAGACAAACCCAAACAAACATAGTCACACTCGCTAGTCAGCTGAGTAGGGACAGTCTCCGTCTCCGGGTAGGATCTGGACAAACTGACAAATCCAAACAGAAACTGTGCTGCTTTTATACACAGGAAGTCAATGAGTACATGGACTCTTTGTACGCCGGATAGTTGGACTTTGTTTCAGACGAGGGGACTGTAGGGCTCCAATGTTCGCTTAGCAGTGCATATGGCAATCTTCTGCTGGTATCCACCTGTAAGTAGCATGTACCAGACGTTCAGCAAACAAAGCTGACAGAGTTCTGACATGCTTCTAAGACTGAAAAGAGTTACAGTGTTCATTATACTGATATTCTTCCACACCAAGTATTGTGCCATTTTCGAAACCCACATGCTCCCTTCTGCATGTGCACTGTTCCATCGAGGTCAAAACTGGAGGTTTCAACAAGATATTGCCCCTTGCCACACATCCATGGTCAGTAGAACCTGGCTGCAGTAGCACAGTATCCAGGTCTTAGAGTGGCCAGCTCAATCACCGGACATGAGCCCCATTGAAAATCTGTGGTTATTATCAAAAGGTCTGTTTCAAAACACAAACCAAAGAATGTAGAAGAATTAAAAGCAGTGATTCAAAAAAATGGGACCAGATTACCCCTCAACAGTGTGAAAGGCTCGTGGGGATCTTGCCAGCCAGGATTAGAGCTCTACTGTGTACTAAAGGCAGGAATACTAAATATTAATTTGATGCTGTGATGGTTTATTTATTTTTTGTTCAGTTATGAACACATTCTCTGTTATTTGATGACTCTGAGGCTGACAATGTTGAGAACTGACATATTGAAACTGTCATGAATTTAGTTTTGTTAGATTTTCTTGTAAACAATAAGCAAAAAACATATATCATTTGTATTTGTTTGTCTGTCTAATGCAGGCACACCTTTTGAAACATAAAAAAGATTATTCCACAAATATGTCATGATAATATTTGAGATTGTGTAAAATTTCAAGGGTGTCCGAAAACTTTTTTCCACCACTATATGTCCATTTTATTTTAGTCGGATATTCTTCTCTGAGTGTGCCTTACTGTTAATTTCTTTTCTATATTTCTATCTGTTTTTGTTTTGTTTATTTTACAATATTCTTTTGTCCCAACAGACACAAAGGAATTACACGGACCATTATTCTCTACCATGAAGGAAGATTACAAGAATAAGTTATTATTTGGCCACAAAGGTTTTATGAAGAACCAAAACTAATTAACTAAGAAAGAGTCAGTGTTATGAATCAAAAGTCCTTCTCTTACATGGTCACATGGAGACCCAGCACAGTTGCTGTCTGGGAGGGTACTTGCACTTAAGTATTCTACCAAAGAGCAAACATTTACAGTGAACAAAGCCAAACACCAGGTGGAAGGACATCAAAGCACATCTTATTTTTTTGTTTGGCTGTTCACGTATTTTTTTTATGTGACCTGCAATATCTCACAAAAGTGAATACACCCCTTACATTTTTAAATACATGAAACATTCATAAACTTATTTGGATCAGATGGTGTCAAGTGTGTGGGGTGGCAGCCATGTGAGGATTGCAAAGACAAGTGTGTCTTACCTATAGTCAAGCATGGTGGTGGGAGTGTCATGGACTGGGTCTGCATGATTGCTGCCGACACTGGGGAGCTACAGTTCATCAAGACAACCATGAATGCCAACATGTACTGTGACATTTTGAAGCAGATGATGATCACCTTTGGAAACTGGGCCGCGGGGCAGTATTCCAACATGGTAACGACCCCAAACACACCTCCAAGACAACCATTGCCTTGCTAAAGAAGCTGAGGGTAAAGGTGATGGACTTGCCAAACATGTCTCCGGACTGAAATCATATTGAGCATCTGTGGGACATCCTCAAGCGGAAGGTCTCCAACATCTACCAGCTCTGTGATGTCGTCATGGAGGAGTGGAAGAGAATTCCAGTGGCAACTTGCAAAGCTCTGGTGAACTCCATGCCCAAGAGGGTTAATGCAGTACTAGAAAATACTGGTGGTCACACAAAATATCTCAACTTTCGGCACAATTTGGACATTTTCACTGAGGGACGTACTCATTTTTGTTGCCAGCAGTTTAGACATTAATAGCTGTGTGTTGAGTCATTTTGAGGGGACAGTACATTGTGTCAGTTCTTCAGTGTTGTGCCATGAAAAGATATAATATATTTGTAGAAATGTGAGGAGTGTACTCACTTTTGTGAGATACTGTATATCAGACTCAAGTGTCTCTCTCTCTCTGTTGTAGTGTAAGTGCTGTGGCTCCTTTAAGTGGCAGGCAAGTTTATGTGTGCGTGAGTGGACGAGAGAGAGAGATTGGCGGGTGATTCAGTGAAAGCAGCAGGAGATGAGCAGAGAAACGGGTGGGCAGGAAGAAGTGAAAGTGCTCACTTAAGCAATAAATGTGCAGTGTAAGTCAGTTATTAGTTGATAAAGTATGAGGCTTCTTATGACCAAGTTGAGCTCCCATGTATTGCTTTCTGTTGTTAAAAGTGAAGGGTGAGTAACCTCAACTTTGGCTCTTGAGGAAATCAAATCTCCCCTGTGCTTTCAATCCATAGTCAGGGAGCTAATGTGACGTATGACTGTTCAGACTGAGGTCGCATTGGAAAATTTAGGACCATTATGAAAAAGGCCTGGATCAGATTTGACAAATTGGATTTGTGAGGCTGTGACTGGCAGTAAACGGACTTGGGTCACATTTGCCTGCAGTCTAAAAATTGCCCTTAGCACAGTCACACAATAGGTTACCCCTCATGACCACCTGCCCTCAGGACATGAATACTATTCCTGCTATAAACTCCTGTTTATACATCAAATGACAATAAAGGAACCAAAAAGATCGTTCACGCCGTTGCTAATTCATATCTTCAATGTCCGTGTTTTCCAGTCATCTACAGCACCAAACTGTACCGCTTCTTCAAGTACATAGAGAACAGAGACGTGGCCAAGACGGTGCTGAAGGACAGAGGACTAAAAAAGATACGACTGGGAATAGAAGGTACTCAGTCAAAGTGTTATTGTCTTTCATGTAGTCTCCAAAACTATAATGATATAATACAATATATGTTTGAATTCATAGGACTATATCTATTGGTAACTTTCTATTTTGCTGCCTGTACAAATGACCTATGGGGTCGTTTTTGATATGAGACCAGTCTACAACTGTAGTGAACACAGCACTTGGTCCCGGGATACTTTCTCCATTGAAAAACAAAAATATACCTCAAACTAAGAACTTTTTTAGCTTATGGAAGCGGTTTTACTTGTTACACACACCATTATATACTAGCCAGGACCAGTCACTTCCTGGAGTCTGACACATACCATCTGTAAACCAAGGGATATTGAATAGATATTATACTCTGGGTTTTTAACAGATCAAACCAGGGAGATATAATTTGTCAAAAAGTAAGCAAGTAAGCTTAACAGGTGCTGGTAGTTGGATTTTTACCTTTTTCCAGAGCAGCTGTTTCCTCCCGTTTCCTGTCCTTATGCTAAGATAATCTAAACAGCAGCCAACTTCTGCTTATTTCCGTATATTTACTGTAGACATGAAAGTGGTATAATTCGTATCATCTAACACTACAGGAAAGCAAATGTGTAATTCCCAAAATGTCAAATTTGTGTTTGAACTCCTGCAGTTTTTTCTTTAGATGTCAGATACATTTTTGTCTGTTTTCTCCAGGCTACCCGACCTATAAAGAGAAGGTGAAGCGGCGTCCTGGAGGTCGTCCAGAGGTCATCTACAACTATGTCCAGCGGCCCTTCATCCGCATGTCTTGGGAGAAGGAGGAAGGGAAGAGCCGTCATGTGGACTTCCAGTGCGTCAAATCTAAGTCCACCACCATCCTGGCCGCAGCCGCTGCAGACATTCCCCAGGACCAGTTGGTGGTCATGCATCCTATAGGGCCGCAGGTGGACGAGCTGGACACTCTGCCGCAGCCACCAGGTGCCTGTGACTCCCACCAGCTGGCAATCGCACAGGGCCCAGAGAACAACTTGGGCCCCCAGCTTCTGCAAGGCAACGAGGGCCAAAACCAGCAGGCTGAGGAAACTCCACACAGCCTGTCCTACAGCAACCAGCAGCACAACAGCAGCTACACTCAGGCCACTTACCACTATGAGCCGGACCCAGACGCACCGTCCCCATCTGCATGAGACTGACAATACACTACATCCCTCTCTCCACTGATGTGTTCACATGAGCAGCAACAAAAGCTTTTATTTACATAATTGCAAAGACAAATTCAGAGTTAGAAAGCGCTAAACTATGGCTAAAAGACATAAACAAACAATCTAATGAACAAAAAGAAGCGCTATGAAGCTGTGCTAAGAAGCACAGAGACCTCATTGGCCTTCGACAGCCAAGAAGCACATAAGGTACAACCTTTTTCACATTAAATTAAAGCACTTCTGCCTACTTGTCGCTTTCATTGTGAAGGCACTCTTTGTTTTCCAGCTGCCCACAGTCCCCCTCAATTCCTCCTGTGTGGCGAAACACCTTTTTGCCTTCTCTTGCACTTCTGCTGCAGCCTTTCTCAGTTAAGACAGCATCCAAATGAGCAAGAACTGTCCAGCAGCCAAGGATGAATGTTCACTCCATTTGTTTTTTATCTATTTCACCAAAGGAGAGATAAATTGCACTCTGTTTACCATAGACTGTATAAAAAATGGACAACATGTCTCTACTTCCTCCCACTGTACAAAAGTGAAGCCAAAATATCCCAGATACAGCCACTGCCATCTTGCGCTGGTGATGTCATTTGGAGACTCCACAGTAGTGACGAAGGGGCGCCTTGGCATCAAGTTGCCGCCCAAACAACCACTGGACCAAGCATGGCATAATGCAAACTGTTAATCAGAATCAAATAACTATATAAAAAGGCCCTCACGGTGGCGTAGTGGTTAGCACTCTTGCCTCACAGCAAGAGGGTTGTCGGTTCGATCCCGGCCTGCGGCCCTTCTGTGTGGAGTTTGCATGTTCTCCCCGTGTGCGCGCGGGTTCTCTCTGGGTACTCCAACTTCCTCCCACAGTCCAAAAACATGCAGCTTAGGTTTAATTAGTGACTCTAAATTGCCTTCTGGGTAGTGAGTGTGTGAATGGTTGTCTGTCTCTATGTGTCAGCCCTGCGATAGACTGGCCTCCTGTCCAGGGTGTACCCCGTCTCTCGCCCAATGCAGCTGGGATCGGCCCCAGCCCCCCGTGACCCGGGTTGACCCGGATAAGCGGTTACAGAAGATGAATGAATGAATGAACTATATAAAAACTAAGCAGAAAAATGGACACCTAAGAACTACCTAGAACGACAGAAACCATCTTTGGAGAAAATGTATTTGCTGTGTACTGTACATTGTAATGGACTTTTTTGTTTGGCTCATGTCCCATCCACAAACAGGGAGCAGTTAGGTTAATGAGCTATACTGGAGCCAGCCACCATGAGGTGATCCAGATGTTTTGACTTCACTCCTTGGGAAATGTCAACCTTGTCCATCTTTATATGTAGTCTATGCTGTATACATTTGAAAAGACTCTACTGTATTACATTACAATGAAGCATGTGTGACAGCTTTAAGTGTGTATGTATTGTGTTGCTGTGATACTGTACCTCAATGAGAAAGTGGATTTGTGAAGACTTTTTTTTTTTTAGGGAAACTCTCCACTCACTTTGTTCCTAGTCGATTTTGTTCCTAGTTTATGTTGAGTCCCACTCTCAGTACACTCTTTAGCTCGGCTGACAATGCTCTGAAAAGTCTGCACAGATAAATTATTTTCACTGCTGTGAGCACATAAGATGCCAGAAGAGATGTTGAACACATTTTTCTAATAAATTGTATTCACAACACTCACCTGGGATGACTCACTTCTTTACTTGAATCTCTTTTTAAAGGTGGTAAAAGACATGTCGTCTCAAGTGTCAGTTGTAACTGGTCGGCCTTCAAAATGACTATGACAGCGTATAGATTTGTCACTTTAAATGTTATTACTTAGATAGAATGAAGTGCAGAACACGAGTATACTGGTGGAAGCTTTATACAGACATCCAATAATTTAGCAATTTAGAGTCACCAATTAAACCTAAGCTGCATGTTTTTTTAGACTGTGGGAGGAAGCCGGAGTACCCGGAGAGAACCCACGCACACACGGGGAGAACATGCAAACTCCACACAGAAGGGCAGCAGGCCGGGATCGAACAGACACCAGAAAACTCACAATCAAACATCATCAATGTCTCGAAGCTTTTCTGACAAATTTAGAAGTAGATCTGGTGGGACAGGACATCAGGACGTTTTAAGTCTGGACCCTCATCACACAAGATAAATTTGGGGACTCAATTGTTATGACTGTGGTCATTAGTTGTGTTAAACTGCTGTGTATGTGTGCCCTGCGCTTTTGGTTAACGTTTTTGTATGCAGATTGGGGTGTGCGGTAGCCGCTGCTGGTTTGGTGGAGAGCTTTCACGTCCTGGCTGGGATTGGCTGCAGTCGGAGCCACCTGCTATAAGAGCAGCCAAGATGGCGGCTGCTGGTGGCAGCAGGCAGCGGGCATTCCCCTCGTCCTCCTCGTCTCCCAACATCACCCTATTGTGTTAATTGTACTAGGTGATTTGTTTTAGGTTCCGTTTGAATAGTAAGGGTGGACTGTCAGTTTTGTTATTCCCTTTTTCTCCTGTTTTTTTAGATCGGGAGGTAAGTTTTGTTGTCATTTGTTTTTGCAGCAAGACTTCTTATGTTTCAGATAGAAACGTTTTGTTTGTTGTTTTGGCTTTTGTCCACCCTGAAGCCTCATTTACTTGTGATTGTGATTTTGTTGAAATAAATATTTTTCGTTGACCTTGGAGCCAAGAATTGAATGTGACTACTTGGGAGATGGGGAAGATGGGGCTTATTCATGTTGTGTCCTAGGCCCCCTAGACTGGAGGATAACACAATGCAAAGTTTAGGATTAAGCTATCTGGAAACAGCAGCAAGGTGTCCAAGTAACTGTAACTGTGAATAAACAACTTTTAATCACAAGGTCTTAAGATGTTACTGACGACGACTGGGTAGGTACTCAATACCTTTCAGGTATCGACCGAAACAACCCGGTGTCGTTTGGGACAGGCTGTAGATGTGTGTGCTAATTACACAGCACAAATGATTCTTTGTTGTACAAGTTTGTATAGTTATTAAATAAATAATTGAGCACTTTCAAAATGTTTTTGTGTAAAAATCTTTTGCATGGGGATGAGTGGTGACATATGCGCAACAATTGTTTTTTGTTTTTTTTAAGTTGTAAAAAAGTATTGAATGGATTACTCAATTGGTATCGGTATCGTGTTAAGGGTACTTGTATCAGTACTGGTATCGCAAATTTTTAAACGATACCCAGCCCTATCGCTGACCAAATTTGAAGTTGATCTGGTCAAACCTCTGGAAGCAGTTTGTTAGTATGGAGCCTGGAAATGGCTCAAAACACCCTAAAATTGACATTCAATTCAAGATGGTTGACTTCCTGTTGGTTTTAGGGTATGGGTCCAAGAGGCCTTTTATGATAAACATTTTATTGACTTTTACTTTTTACATTAAATGGACTGCACTTAAAAGGTTGGAATGAAGTCATGCTTCCAATTGGGCCCAATTCACTGTATAGCCAAATCATTTTTTATTGACTAATGGCAATGATAAGGGAAGGCAGAGAGCATTCTGTTTCAGTTAAAAAGAGTAAGGCATCATCTGCATAAAGCATCAGCTTGTGACTACTACT
>CAFUXE010001866.1:17715-35180 GCA_903364295.1 Serranus cabrilla | reverse complement strand
TTGCAGTGTAGTTTTGCGCCGAGGGTAGGAAAACATGACAGTCGGAATTCAACCCTGACTGAACTCTCTCCATTAGTGTCTCTGGTGCTCACAGGGAGTCTCTCCCTCTCTCCTCTGCTTCTTTTACTTCCTGCTTCCTCACAAAGGCCAGGGCAGGTCACTGAAGTCGACCGGGCCGCCCAGGCCAGCGTCCGCCTCCAGCAGGGACATAATGACCGCCATGGCTGCCTCGTCGTTGCTGGGGCTACTGGAACCAGGCTCGTCCATAATGTCTATACTCAGGTGGGAGTTGTCACCTGGACAGAGGATACATCATAGGGGAAACAATGTTTAGAAAAAGGAAAAACTGAATAAAAAAACCAAATGCAGTCAGAAACTGTTTTTAACGTGTGTGTTTATGTCCAACTCACTCATGATGGACTGGTTGGAGTAGGGGTAGCCTATGGAATCAGGTCCAGGAATGATCCCTGTGCTTGGCAGCTCAGGTGTCCCTCCATTCTGAATCTATAGATGTAGACACACATGTATCAGTTTACTGTAACCACAGATCAATTTCAACCGGAGCTAAAAATGTTTCCATTTCTGTGTTTGTCAACAGATCAGACACTAAGGCACAAAGATGGGCAGTTTTTTCAAATTAAATTTATATTTGAATTATGTTTGAGTATTTTGTGGAGAGAATAACATACTGGGTGTATATTGAGGGGAGAAAAATACTTTTTAAACATTTTAAACATAAGGCTGCAACATCAAAAAATATGATAAAGTGAACAGAGTGCACTGTATTGTCAGATATTGTAGGACTCAATAAGTGTTTATTTCTCATATATATACACATATACACTACCGTTCAAAAGTTTTTCCAATGAAGATAACATCAAACTAATCAGAAATACACTCTATACATTGTTAATGTGGTAAATGACTATTCTAGCTGCAAATGTCTGGTTTTTAATGCAATATCTACATAGTTCTATTCTGGGCAAATCGGAATCGTAGGCAACTGGACGAGTATTTGTCTGGGAAGACGTTTCGCCTCTTATCCAAGGGGCTTCATCAGTTCGAACGCAACAAGTCTCAACCAGCCCTGATTGTCAACTTCCAGTTAACTAAACTTATTTTTATATTACATATGAAAGTTTAGCAACTTTATAGTTCTGAGATGGGAACTTCAGTATTTAAAAAAGGTGTACAAAGTAAAAAGGCTACAACTTTTTGCTTGTTACATTTTCAGAAACTACAGTGTTTTTCTCTTCTCTGTCAACAAAAACAAATTAAAAACTAAATGGAAACTATTTCAGTGCGGGATTAGAAGGAATTCCAATTCAACAATTGAATTTGAAAGTGAAGTCAGATTGATTAAATGCTACCAAAAAACAAACCTTATGAGGAAATGTGTGTGTATTTTTGTTACCTTCTTGCCCCCTGGGGAGCAGGTGTCAGGTGGGGGGGTGCTGGTGATGTTCAGAGGGCTGGAGCCACAGCTGGAGGGGGAGGAGCCTCGAATCCTGATAGAGACACAGATAGTTACAAGTTAGTTAGGTGTAGTGGTTAAGCACTCATCAGTTCGTCTTCGGCCTGCAGCTCTTCTGTGTGGAGTTTGCAAGTTCCCCCCATGCAGCTTAGGTTTATTTGGTGACGCTAAATTGTCCGTAGGTGTGAATGAGAATGGTTGTCTCTATGTATCTGCCCTGTGATAGACTGATGTCCTGTCCAGGTGTACCCCGCCTCTCGCCTAATGTCAGCTGGGATTGGCTCCAGCCTCCCGCGACCCGGTTTCGGATAAGCGGTTAAGGATAATGAATTAAATGAATTGACTTCAATTGCAAAAACCTGCAATGAGTAATCGTTGTATTACTTGGATAACAGGTACAAATATCCAGATCCTAAGAAATGTGAGGTAACACTTGGTACATTTTAGTACCGCAGCAGCTATCAGTCAGCATTACCCCGAAATTCCACCGGATCCGTTACAGCTGCGTTGCGTCTGTGGTCCTTCTGCGATCCTTCGCAAATTCACGTGTAATCGCGCGATATAGCAGGATTTAATGTAAACAGCGGAAAACTTTCCATTCACAGTAGTATGAGAACAACAGAAGAGTCAACACCTCTGTGTTGTCCTTATAAAAAGGATGTGAAGGGTCATAAATAATCTTGTTATTTTGGACCTCCACAACGAAAACCTCTTCATCCATGGCTTCAAATGGGTGAAATACCTGAAAATGTCCATCTATCCCGCTGAACTCGGGCCTGTCTCCGCTCATTGTGACGTTTTAAGGTGTACCGAAGGGAAATATGATCTGCTGTGAGCACGGTGTATTTTATTTTGAAGTCAAAAGGATGTTTTATTTTGGTAACTTCCTGTCCCGCACAATCTGCTCTGTGCTGAATTGCTGCGTGTCGTCTCGCGCAACGCACACGCAATGCAGCCGTAACGGATCTGGTGGAATTTCGGGGTCAGTCCAGGGAATTCAAAACTGACACACACTTTTCCTACACTACACAATGAAGAACTCCAGGTACCTTTTCATTGTACTGTAACATGCTTTCACATTATCTAAAATTAAGAAAAAAGAACAGAAGACAACTTTTCTCTGAGATGCTTGTGTACTGCTAAATTTCCCTCATACAACTTTCCCAATTGCCAAGCATGAACAGCAGCCTCTGATATTTGATATGATGCCATACTGTCTCTCTGCATCAACTCTATATTTACATTTAAAGTAGAACGAAGGGGATTCTCCAGTCTAAGACAAACAAGATTTCTTCGGCTTCTGTTTTTTAGATTGAAATGTACTGATTGCATCTACTCTCACCTCTGGATCTCCATCACTTCCTCTGCAATCATACGTCCAATTTTGCCAGCTCCTGCTCTTGTGCCACCGGGGATGCCAGGGACCGTCTGCAGCACGCGCCGTCCTCCACCTACCAATCAACAGCAGACAAACAAAAGAAATTGTATTCGTTGTGAAGAATGATGAACGATAAATCAGCCAAATGATAAGTAGTGCTGTTCATTTCTTTCAAGTGGTATTTTACCCTCGGAAGTGAGAACACTGTCCATACTCTGTGGTGAGGCGGCAGACTGAGGGTAGTCTGATCCTTCCATCATAGGACACCTGGAGAGATAAATACAAAAGTTGGTCGAATACTTTACAGCTAACAATGCACTTCGTCACTTTTAGAAGAGACAGTGTTCTTGTCTACTTACGACACAACAGTGTTGGTGGAGACGATGTACTCCACCTCCTTGGTCCAGGGGTTCATGAAGCTGAACCATCGGCTCCTCAGTGTGATGAAAGAGCCATCTTTGATCTTGAATTTGTAACAGTTGGTGTTAATCTTCTCCCTCATCTGCAGCACTGTTGGCAGTACCATCGGCATGGTAAGTACACATACGCACCTTACGCACATACTGAAGACTTATATTACTTCATCATTAACAACCATGACGTGTTTTTGTCTACCTTGTCTATGGCACTCTGCCAGGTGGCCGATGTCGTCCTGGTGGAAATACTCATAGAAGGAGGTACCCAGCAGTTCCTGGGGCAGATAGGCTAGAATGGCTGTGGCTCTGGAGAAACAGACAAGTAGATAAAGGACAGTTGTGTTTACTTATAGCTGCTGAAGTGCGGTTCTATTAAGATACTCTCCAATTTGCTTTCTACACTAGAGCCAACAACAGTGTGCCAACAGTAGTGTTACTTTTCAATGTCAAGGCACTAAACCAGCTTTTTCATACAGACAGCCTGTCCTTAAGTCCTATCGATATCTGTCTAATATAGCCAGATCCAATTACAAGGTTACAAAGTATATTTATTTGTCATTTTACAACACTGGCTTGCACGATGAAATAGAACATGGAGCCTCTTCACTCTATAAAATATATACATAAAAAGTGAGTCAACCCCTTCTATTTTTGCTAATTTTATTATATCTTTTCTTGGGACAACACTGAAGAAATGACACTTTGACACAATTTAAAGTGGTCAGTGTACAGCTTGTATAACAGTGTAAATTTACTGTCCCCTCAAAATAACTCAACACACAGCCATTAATGTCTCAGCCGCTGGCAACAAAAGTGAGTACACCCCTAATGTCCAAATTGTGCCCAAAGTTTCAATATTTTGTGTGACCACCAGTATTTTCTAGCACCGCCTTAACCCTCTTGGGCATTGAGTTCACCAGAGCTTCACAGGTTGCCACTGAAATCCTCTTCCACTCCTCCATGATGACATCACAGAGCTGGTAGATGTTGGAGACCTTGCACTCTTCAGCCTTCTGCTTGAGGATGCCCCATAGATTCTCCATAGGGTTTAGGTCTGGAGACATGTTTGGCCAGTCCATCACCTTTACCCTCAGCTTCATTAGCAAGGCAGTGGTGGTTTTGGAGGTGTTTGGGGTTGTAACCATGTTGGAATACTGCCCCGCGGCCCAGTTTCCAAAGGGGATCATCATCTGCTTCAAAATGTCACAGTACATGCTGATATTCATGGTCCCCTAAATGAACTGTAGCTCCCCAGTGCCAGCAGCACTCATGAAGACCCAGTCCATGACACTCCCACCACCATGCTTGACTGTAGGTAAGACATACTTGTCTTTGTAATCCTCACCTGGCTGCCACCATACATGCTTGACACCATCTGATCCAAATTATCTTGGTCTCATCAGACCACAGGACATGGTTCCAGTAATCCATGTCCTTAGTCTGCTTGTCTTAGAGTATGTCCACACGTACGTAAACGATCTCTTTCCTCTCCCTTTTCTCTGGCAACGTATCAGGAATATTTGCGTCCACACGGATCCATCTCAACATGCTACTTCATATGCCAGGCCTATAGGTGGCGCTGTTTCGATTTCAGAAATTCACAAAAAAACGGAGAGGAAGAGACGGAGCATGCGCACAAAGCTTGAGCGCTGATTACAAATCGGCAGTAGAAGAACCCATCAGTCCATCTGCCTTGTTTGCTCAGTGTGGCGGCTCAGGAGCATGATAACAACCCCAGTAACCCTAATAGGCTCAATATCTTCTCCAGCAGGAACACGAGCATGTAGTCCGTCATTGTTATTGATGTTGTTATGAGACGTCTCGCGGGATATAGCAGGTGGAAGGCTAAGCTCGAGGGGTGTGGCGATGACATCATCGAAACGCAGATATCCGTCTTCGCCGTCCACACGAACACGCAAGGGATGCGTTTGCGGATTTATTTACCCTGGGACCAGGTTTCAGAAAAGTTCGTTTTCGGGCTATGCGTTTACGGGATTCGTGTGGACGGTCGGCCCAAACGAAGCAAAACATCTGCGTTTAGGGCAAAGAGCCAAGCCCACTGCTTTTAGTTTTCTGTTAGTAGAATTTTAGTATTGTCTCAGCCGGCCTTTAAATATTATTCTGTTAAAGTAAATTTTAATTGTATTTGGTGTTTGTAATTTTTTTCTTTCTTTTTAAATGCTGTCTCTCTTTTAGGTTTAGGTTAGGTTTTCTTTAGGTTTCTTCAGTCTTGTCCAATGAAAAGATATAAGTAAATATTCATTAAAATGTGAGGGGTGTACTCACTTTTGTGAGATACTGTATATACTTGTATACCTAGATATATTTTGGTTGAATGGGAATGAGGATAGTCCAAAGGATATTAATAGTTATGCAATACAGTCCATGTGTGGCCACTATCCATGTACTTTCCAAAGATCACAGGAAGCCTCTTTTCTGCTTTCTAATAGTTTTCCATGATGGAACAAAATATTATAAACATGTTTATATAGTGTTCCACCACAACACCACGACATGCTACAAACTCGCTGCTTAGGACAGGGCACACCTAAACTTAATATTACTGTCATCTCAGCGAAATCCAAGATGAACTCTGCTGAACACTTTCTCAAACTCTGTTGTGTCTCACCTCTGGTCAACGAAGACAAATTTGCCGTCGATGGCGTGTCGGGAGACATACTCTGTGGGCTTCACCCTGATGTCTGCCAGGCTGGGTTGGGGGACAATGTGGGGGTGCAGGCGGCCAATGGCGACCAGGCAGCTCAGGTTGCAGCCCTCGTTGTCTGGCTCATTGTCCTCATCGAGACCCATCTTGGTGGGTGGCCAGCTCTTCAGGTAGCCTGTGCTATGGATGGTGCAGAAGCTCTTACGGTCCGCTGTATTGAGGGGATGGGTGAGGTAGAGAGACAGTGTTACAGGTTAAACTTGAAATGGACTGGATTCTTACAGTTCAGTGAACTGAATCCGAGTCTAAAAGCTGGTACCTTGATTTTTAAAACCAGTTCTGATGGCGAGTGCTGACCACATTTGAAACTGTTATGAAACAGGATTGAGAAACCATATGAAAGATTTTTAATTTTTGCTTACATTAAATGAAATGTATGATGTGTTGCCAATTTTCAACAATTGTGACTATATACGGTTCAAGTCAAACCTTCATCCACTGCAAAAGGGACCTTTTGAGGGATGTAAGTTACAATTTTAGCAGCTTAAGATGCATTTTAGACACTTTTTTTGTGTGTCCGCCCTATCTGACTTCTATTTGAATCAATAATTATTTTATTTGAATCAAAATATAATGCAAAAACTCCCTTGGTCAGGCCACTGAAGATTAAATAAGAAGATTAGGTAAACAGTAGAATAAAAGATAGTGTAGACTAGGGCATTAACAGAAAAGTCGGTTTGTCGATGTGTCAACATCTGTGACACTAGTCGACAAGTCGTGTCGACTAGTCGTTATTCTGTCGTTATTCTGTCTCTCTTAATATTATGCATATTAAGTAGCCATGTGGAAGAATCCAACGTGAATATTAAGTAGCTATATGGAACATGCAGACTCTTCGCAATATGATTCCATCAGACCTTATATCTACACTGTTTAACCCAAGTCGGCACCTAAGCACAGTTCCATTATGTGTTACAGACATTTGTAGTTAACTAATAAGGTAAAACATTTTGTTTATGCTGCATTTTGCTGAACTTTCACTTCGAAATGTACGAAATACTAACTTTTACGTACGACAATGCCCGACAAAAAAATAACATAAAAATTTGTTAAAATCTTTAGTTTAGCCAAAAGGTAAGGTGAAATTAGAGCAGTGCACGGAGGTTGATTTCGAAGAGGAAAGGTAGCTGCAGATAAATTTAGATTCACAAGTCTCAAAGGCATTTAATTAAAGCTATTGATGAGCAGTGCTCACGATTGTGTATTTCTAAGTAATTGGCCGTAGCACTACCGTAGGGTAATGAGGTTGACACTGGTTAGCTTAAACGGGTTGCAATTTCAGATGAGCCTGCTCAAGTATGTTTCCAAGAAAAGAGAGGCAACCGAGGAAGAGAGCAGTGGTCGGGTAAAAGAACCAATATCACAAGGGTCATGCAGGATACGATGTCAAATAATGTAGGCTAAAAGTGCTCATAACCAAATAATTAAGCAATATCACACACAAGGGTGATAAGTCGGTCATGGAATATCATCACCCATGGAATGCGTCTCGTCCAGTCACTTGTTTGTAACTGATCTGAACAAACTGCTGTATAAATGCTATTTGTTAGGCAACTTATTCGATCAAGCAATGTTTGACAGGCAGAAGAAGGGTTAGGGACAGCAGAGACGAGAAAAAAGAACAGGAAAGTAGAGTGGTGGAGAAGCAGCGGAACCAAGTGGCAGAGAAGGAGCAGGAGAGACGAGTGGAGGAGGAGAGATGAGTGCTGAAGGCACCAGTAGAGGAGGAGCAGGTGAGACAAGTGTCATAATTCTCCTCTCCCATAGAGTAAAGTTTGTATGGAATATTCAGCTAAACACGAGTGTTTTACAGAATTGATGACGCAGCCAATGTGGGTTGCTTCCAGTGCTTAATTACCACACAAATACTCGTTGTAACCATAGTGACATGCATGAGTGTCAACACAAATGTGGGATTTTACTTGCTTGCATTGTATCCTAATCCCTGCTTTAAAAAGTTCCTTATTAAAGAGTGAAACATAGAAAACACACAGCCAAAGGGTGAACTGCAGTCTGAATTAATGGTATTTCTAAGGTGTTGTTTCATTTGTCCTTGTTATCAGGTTCAGTGAAGCACAGTATGGTTTTAATGAGTCAGTGTGAACATGAAATGGACTTCAACTCCTGAAGCTCCCTTGTTTCACACTGCCACTCGTCTTAACAATTTTGAGTCCTCCTCACGTTTTAGAGACAACGATCATTCCTTGCTTTCACTCTGGGAAGGATAAAATATGTCATCTGTTGAAAGTCCCTGCTCTCGCTTACCAGTTTGGCTTGATGTAAGAAAGTCAATAAAGTCAAAAACTCCCCCAAAAGCAGTCAACAGACCAGTTTTGTTAAATAAGCTATGAGTAAAATGAGTATATATTCACAAACTCAAAAAGGCAAACTTCCTGGTGTAATGTGTAATTGAGATGTTCTCATGCTAACTGAGGTGTGATTCCTGCTAATAAGGATGTGTCTCAAGAAAAAGGAACACCGGGGAAGGCTTTTGCTTTCATGAGAAGGTACCTCAAAGACTGAAAAAAAAAAGATGTCTTACTGTAGGTACATATGGTCAAGGCGGATAGAGAAGAGCCCTTGAATGGCGGTCAAAGATAGAAATAGATGCTTCAAGTAGCAAAGAGCTTCTTGTAGAAGGGCTGCTGGGGAAGGCAGCTTTATATTTTAGGGTGAGGAGGATTGTGGATGACAGAATTATACTTTTAAATTCATGTTTCAAAGATAACAAAATGTATGTTACCTTTTTTCTTTGAGCATGTGGAGGGAAAGTCTTTATCCTCTACTTTGACAGAGGGTCTGTTGCACTTCATCCTGCAGAAAAAGGACCGTCTGGCTCCGGAACAAAGTCGAGATGGACCAGGGGGGATGTCTGTCTTCACTGGAAGACCAGCTGCAAATGAATACAATTTAGTTGGGTTTGTTTTCTCTCTCTCTCTCTAGATATACATACATATACAAATTATCAATCAGTTTCACATTCCTATCACCAAATCAGATTGTGATTTCTATAATCTGTGCCCCTATTACAGTGGTTGAAAAAAGTCTTCGGACACCCTTGAAATTTGACACAATCTCAAATATTATCATGAAATATCTTTGTGCTTCAAAAGGTGTGCCTGCATTAGACAGACAAACAAATACAAATGATGTATTTATTTTGTGTTTATTGTTTACAAGAAAAAGTATTTTTATGGCACCAATCAATCTTAAGTTTTTCATGTCTTTTTTTTTAGGATTTGTTTAGCATTTTGGCTGTGGCTGTAATAAAAGATATTGCACTTGAAGAACTAAGAGTGATTCTTCATGCAGTATTTCACAAATGCTTGGGGTGTCCAAAAACTTTTTTTACCACCACTGAAAGTCTTGAATGATGGCAATTCCATCCATGACTCTCTGTGGATGGATGCAAATGAATAAAACTGTCTTTTCATGAAGGAAATGTAAAATGAGCTATGAGTGACCCAGCTGCCAAGAGCTGCAAGAGGACACAGATAATGTGTTTGGACTTACTTTTAGCGTCGATGAGCCTCTCTCGTGGGGCTGTATCGGAGGAGGACAGCTGCTCTTTGACCTTGGCGATGTCCTTAGGGTGAAGGTAGTCAAACAAGCTCTGACCTATCAGGTCATTCTGGAGACAGCAAGTAATATAAAAAGGGAGACAAAGAGATCAAAGACGGAATGAAATGAGAGGGGAATAGAGGCAGAGAACATAAACCAATATGGCCACGGACAGTTGAAAGCTTTAATTTAAAACTGATTTTCTGCTTGAATAAGAATATTCACGTTGATAAAAATTACATTGATTTGTGAAAAATCCTTTATAGATTCTAGAAATACAAAGTCAACTTTATGAGACCCTGTGTAATTTGCAGAGTGACTGACAAGTCAAATACAATGAAAGACACCATTCGCTCTTTCGTGGCTGAGAAGTTCAAACAATAACTGCAGATGGTAAATAATCGTATCATCACTAACTATTTGAGTACAAAAGCAGCAAATGGACACGGCTCGATTTTCTCTAATCCAAACACATTGTCAACATACTTGACTGTAGTTGAGAATCTTGTAGACTGATTCAGAAACAAAGAGGATCTTTCCACGGTCACACCCAACCACAAACAGGAAACCATCGGCAGCCTGCATTACAAAACACACAAGATAACTGGAAATAAATAACTGGAATAATAATTTCACATAAAAATTTTCTTTACATTAAAAAAGAAAATGATATATTAGGAAACAAAATTACAAAACAGAGTAACATTAAAATCATGTCAAGGAATCAATAGTGAAAAGGGTACACTACATACATACTCAACTCAATCAACTATTTTGCTGTTAAACACTGTGGAATAGTTGGTCTGCACTCACCCGCAATATCAAGTGCTTCAGTTCATCATCTGAGAGGAAGGAAGGCTTGTAGTTGGCCTCTGTGTAGGGGTTGGCTGCACCTGAACACAACACAATACAAACCTGTAATCAAACCTGTAGGTGTCCAGACTGCAGCTACATATATAACAACTCACACAGTTTTTTTGCAGCTTTATTTTTTTCCATCTGCTTCAAGTTAGCCATGTACCTAGAATTCTGTTAAACAGATGTGTTTTATTTCTAGATTGTCAACAGGATTGTTGTTTATTATCAGGTGAATCATTGGTTGCTCAGCTGCTAAAATTCCTGTTGATTTTCAATACTTTACTGTTTTTGGAACAAGCACAATTCCTAATCCTTAATCTTCTTAACTGTTTCTTAGCTGCTTCTAAAGATGGTCCTTCAAGCGATGTATTTGTTGAACCTTTTTTTTCCCCATTCATGAAGGCTGTTTTCAAAATAAAAGCCAGCAAAGTTAGTATATCTTGGTAGTTTAGTAGAATAAAAGCCTGAGAGGTAGCTGAGTCTGTACATGAAACCCAAGAATACTAGTACTTGTTAGTTGCTGGACAAGGCTGATTTTCAAAATAAAAGCCCCACGAAGTAACTACATCCCAAAAGTTAAGTGGATTAAAGCCAGAGGCCATTGTGTCTCAACAGGAAACCCAAGTAAAGTAATTAAATCTTAATAAAAAGTTGGGGATGGGGCTGTATTGCCAAACTCGGCACACCGTCAAAATTTCTGCAGGAGTTTTCTAGTTCATACTAACCTCTGAGGGTCTTCATGTGCTGGACAGCCATGCGCAGGACCGTCAGCTTGTCTAGTTTGCGCGACATGGCGTTACAGGTGGGCACCAGCGACGCCAGCTCATCAATAAAGCTGTTCATCTTGTCCCTGCGGCGCTTCTCAATCTGGCTATGAGCCTCTCTATGGAGTGAGACATATCAGACATTAACATACAGTTTGTCTTGCAACATCAACGCAAGATTAAGCAAGTTTTCTGTCAACTGGCTGCCTTTATTGCATTGCAGATTATCCACGATTTTACAATCTAATCTAACAGGATGTAAATAATCAAACTCATTATAAGAACATGTTGCTCTCTCATGATGAAAGACGAAATGGGAGTCTTCAGATTTAATTCCATGCAAAAGAAAGTCTGTCATTAGGTATTTGGCATGCTCTTACAGAGCCTTAAGTGAACATAATAGTAGTGTTGTTCTTGGTGGCCTGTTTTAATTTTAGTCTTAGTCTAGTCTTTGCTTCAAGCTGTCATTTTAGTTTTTACTAGTTTTAGTCATATTCATACTCGACGCAGGGTACACCCTGGACAGCATGCCAGTATATCACAGGGCAGACACACACAGAGACGGACAACCATTCACACGCTCACTCACACGTTCGGGCAATTTAGAGTCATTAAACCTAAGCTGCATGTTTTTGGACTGTGGGAGGAAGCCGGAGAACCCGGAGAGAACCCACGCACACACGGGGAGAACATGCAAACTCCACACAGAGGGGATTGAACCGGAAACCCTCCTACTGTGAGGCAAGCGTGCTAATCACTACACCACCGTGTGACCCCATAGTCAAGTTTCTGTCGACTAAAAGTCGAAGCATTTTTGTCTAGTTTTAGTCGACGGAAACTGATCTAGTTTTATTTAATGAAAATTGTATTTTAGTTATGCAATTCTATTTAACCCAGTCAATATAGTACACGTACCTAGTAGTTTAGATGAAACCAAAATTTTCTTTTAGCCAAACTCATTTCACAATTCAAACAAGGTTGTTTTATTATTATATTATTGATACCTTATAGACTCAAGAATACATCCATTCCAGACACAGAAGACTCTGATTAGAATTTACAAATTATTATAATTTTTTTTAGATTTTTCCTGTGATTTTGTGGCCGCATTTCTCCCTCAACACATTCAGTTTCTTTTCCACTTCTATGTAACGAAAGTGAGTCTAAAAGAAAGTGAAGTCGCCTGCGACTGCGCAGTGCGACCTGATGCAGCCCCTGAAGTGAGACGCAGGAAACCGAAATACTGCAAAAAAATAACAACAACACGACTCAACGAGATGAAATAACATTAGAACATTTTGTCTCGTCTCGTTTTTAGTCAACGTAAATGAAGACACATTTTAGCAGAGTTCTTATTTTATAAACCACATTTAGTCTCGTTTTTATTCGTCAACAATATTTAATTCTATATCTAATTATAGTTATCGTCACGTGATCCGCATTTACGTCTCGTTTTCGTCACGTGACAAAGGTACGTTGACGACGATATTCAGTCACAATTTTCGTTGACGAAAGCAACACTACATAATACTCAAATCTACACACTTTAATGTTCTTACTTTCGCAAAGCTCTCTCTGTTCCCAATCAAAAAGAGGCACATTTAGTTAACGCAAGACAGATTACACAGCAGTGGAAAATAAATGAAGAATTTTTACCTGGCATTCTTAATACGGCCCTGTTGATCACTGAAAAGACAAACAAATAAATATTAGAGAAATTTGCTATAAGAAAGAAATTCTCTATAAAACGGAGGCAGGACGCTAAGGGGTTTAAAGTGGAAATTGAACACTTTCATCTACAGTAAATAGAACTGTAGCAGTAACACTGAAGCACCCGCTTCATCACCATGGTAATGACGGCCTCTTACCTTCCCAGTTTATCTTTGTCTGGGTCCATGTCACTAAGATGGAAAGACAGTAGATATTAGTTTCAACTAGAACCTCAGAGGACATTCACACTTTCTAGTATACTAAATATTTTATGATGCTGAATCAGTTTTGGATCATTGGTATTTCAGAACTTGATAAATCATTTTCATGTTACATTTATTGAGTCATGTTTGAACTTACTCAAATGAGAAGCCCTCAATTCTGCAAAAGACACACAAATTCATTAATCAGTTTCTGTCATCGGGGTGTTGAAAAATGTTATTTTTTTACAATGACATTAGACCAACAGCATTTAATCACATTTTTCTTTCTTTCTTCCTATACTTTCCAAACTTTCCTCCTTTCCTTTTCTCCACCCTGCACAGATACCACTCTTTCATTCCTGATTACTTTCTCTAGTTGCAGCATCTGCAATGCACACCAACAACCACCAGGTGGTACAAGAAAGAAGTTAGATGCCATCTATCTCTATTGTAGGGGAGTCATGGCAACCGTGCCTGGCAAGCGGATGACAGAGGAGCAGTGCAATACTATGAAAGTCTTTGGGATGAGTCACAGCACTCAGATTAGAACTATGTATCTTTTTTTATCACAAATTAAATAACCTATAACCATGCCTTTAGAAAGCACAAGTTTTAATGACAAGGAAAAAAATAAACAACAACAACTGAAAGTCGCCTAACTGCATGCTGGCCAGGTGTTACTTCATTACTATTATAGCAAACGGGAAAATTCTGTTTCCAGAATCTTTGCTTTTTTAGTGTGACTGCATATGAAAAATTAATTGACTGGGCAGTCCCTGTACATGCAGGTACACATAAATAAACATTTACTAGTAAAGAGTTTCATTCATAATAAACATTTTAAGACATGACCATCTCACAATTTGGCAGACGTTTTCAAAGAAGCAACTGTATGTCACAAAACTTAAACTGAAACATTTCTTGTGCTTCACTTTCTGTCAAGTCAGTGAGTGGAATTATGGAGAGTTCCACTCAACCCACATTGTGTTTGGATGCTAAATTAGACACAGTGGCCCTCATTTATGAAACAAACGTACGGCAAAGAAGTGGATGTAAAACCGTTTTGTACGCGAGGCTCGGTATCTATCAATTTGGAAGGGAGTGGAGGGCTGTATCAGATCTCACGTCTGGTCTCAGCTCGTGTTCGCAAGTTTGAGTCAGCACGAAGTCCCTATGTCTGAGTCTGTGAATTGTTATTAAGCTATTGGATCGATGCCTGGCGTAGATAAAACTCTTGTTTGTCTGTTAAATGGTGACAAACCAAAGCATGGTATGTTATTTATCATTAAAACATCATCAAAAATAAATAAATAAACCCCGCAACTGAAAAATTCTTTAAACAGGCTACTAGTCCAGGCTATTAATTAAATTTAACTATTTAATTTGGTAAATGGACTGCACTTATAAAGCGCTTTTCTAGTCTTTGCGACCACTCAAAGCTGATTAAACTTTCTAGGCTACCAGTTCGTTCTGTTGCACCCGTTGGATGGCAGCATTTCAATTTCTTCCACTGAGATATTCCTCTTCTTTTGGAAAACTCACTTTAAAACATTGTTTATGTCCTGCAACCAAAAAGCTATAAAAGCTTTAAGTTTGTGCTACCTCTTCTAAAATATTCACTGAATTTGTTGAGTATATAACCACGAATACGAAATATATTTTGATTTCTATACCCCTGTCGCTGCACATGTCTGTACCTGCTTGGAATATCTATTGCGATCAAGATTTCACTCCTATCTGTTCGCTAAAAGGTGACAAAAAAAAGAAGAAAATCCTCATTTTGGCTGTAATGCGTGCTTCGGTGTTTTAAACTTGAGGGGCGAGGCCATGTACATGAGGTAGTGACATTTAAATGACGCTTGTTTCCAGCAGCCACATTTATCGAGGCCGCAAGAACTCTATCGTAACATGATATATATGCCCGGATCTGCGCTGGTTTCTACGTTTGTTTGATAAATGAGGACCAATTTATTGTGTATTCCCCTTAAATCCTGTCAACAGGATTCAATCATTCTGCTGCAATTTAGTATTTAAAGATATTGAGTGCCGCCCACATTTAACGCCCCTAATACTGTCCCCTTGAAATGCATCAGTAAGTGTGCAAATTGAAACGATTATCATCTTTTTCTTCTCTTTCCTTTCTTTGATTTATCCTCATTTACTTTTCATTATTCATTTCCCTAATTTTTCTCTCCCAATTTTTGTCCGTCCTTCCTTTTCCTCTCACTCTGTCCTTACTGGTAATCAGTGGTGCTGCCCTTCCTCTTGCGGGTGTAGTCCATGCCAGGCGTGCTGATAGAGCTGGAGATGAGGTCAGTGGACCCAGGGGACATGAAGTCAGTCATTGTAGACGAGATGTCCATCCTCTGGTCTGCCATCAGGTCATCTGCAGAGCAAAGGAAAACTATAATTTAGCATGATTTAAATGCATGTCAGCAGAAGAAAACGTACAAAGGACAGTCACTTTACAAACTCAAACATTTACTGTCTAAACTGAAAAATGCTTGAAGATTTAGCGTTCCTGTGAATCACTGAACTAATATTTAGTTGTATAGCCAATTGCTGTTTCCCAATGTCAAGGATCC
This sequence comes from Serranus cabrilla, assembly GCA_903364295.1. Taxonomy (NCBI): domain Eukaryota; kingdom Metazoa; phylum Chordata; class Actinopteri; order Perciformes; family Serranidae; genus Serranus; species Serranus cabrilla. Next base: position 19,506 of record CAFUXE010001866.1, on the reverse strand, counting down.
TTCCTTGGTAGGATCCTTCCTTCAGAGTCGGGTCCTCCAGAGACAAGGCGAGAGTCCTTCCTATCGTAACGCACAAATGTAACAGTCTTCAGAGTGTGCGTGTACACGCACATTTCTAATCCGTGACTGCTTTTCGTTTTTTGTGTTTATCAATATATTCTTTCTTTCTCCAATTACCGTTTTTTAAACTGTGCTCACTAATCTGTAGTGTCTGTCAGTATCTTGAAAATCGTTCTATAGATAAATTGCATGTACATAAATAATAATAAAAATAATAATGAAATTAAAAATAACAGATATTGGCGCTGTTGTCTGTCGCAGTGTAATTACAGCGCTCCTGTTTCCTTCCTATATTATTATTATACTGAACAAATATTGATTTTATAGTGAAAATATTTACATTTAAATGCATATTTTGCTGCCGGCGTCACCGCTTCTGCACTCGCCATTTTTAAATCTCCCGGTCGACCGGTGTGCGCAAGGCTTTATGGGTAAGCTGGGAGCGCACGAAGGATACACACAAGCATCCTTGGAATTTCGGTAAAAGAAGGACTCTGTCCTTCGGAGGATCCTGGACATTGGAACAGTCCTTCGGCGGATATCGATGACGTAGCGTCCTTCAAATTCAGCCGTTTGAGGATCCTTCCTTGACTTTGGAACGCAGCAAATGTTTCTGAGAACTGCTTTACATCTGCATGGAGTCAAGCAACTTCTGGCACCTGTGAACAGGTATCACCGCCGCAGGACAATTCACCCTACTTCACTGTCTTCACGGTGTACTGTGGCTTGAATTCAGTGTTTGGGGGTCATCTGACAAATGTCTGTGGCCCCTAGACCCAAAAAGAACAAACTTGCTTTCATTTATCCACAAAATATTGTGCAATTTCTCTTTAGGCCAGTCAATGTGTTTGTGTGCAAATTGTAACCTCTTCAGCAATGCCTTTTTTGCAACAGTGGGACTTTGCGGGGGCTTCTCGCTGATAGCTTGGCTTCACATAGGCGTCTTCTAGTCGTTACAGTACTCACAGGTAACTTTATACCTTCTTTGATCTCCCCACAGCTGCTCATCGGCTGAGCCTTTGCCATTTTGGCTATTCTTTGATCCATCCGACTGGTAGTTTTCTGTTTTTTTTCCATGTCTTTCTGGTTTTGGTCACCATTTTAAAGCATTTGAGATCCAGTGTCTGCCCTACCATTATATTATTGTGGGTTTCAGACATGCATATTCCTTAGGATGAGCCGAACATTTGCTGTAACAGAGTTCCAGTTTAAAGGTAGAATATTAAAAAAAAAAAATCACACTTACCACAGATGTTCATCACTGCCGCTGTGTTAAAATCATCTCCTTCCATCCACTCTTGAGCCCTCAACTGTGAACAGACAACATCATCACCTTTACAATGAATCATTATACACTGCCTGACGGCACCTACATGTGTCTTATGGCTCTTTCACAACCCAGGTCATTTTGGTTGGTCTGATTCAAAGTAAAATTGATTTATATATTTGTTTTATATTGAGTCTGGTTTGCTTTCACAGTGCAGAAATTTAAGCGGGCCAAATAAAAACAAAAAGATTTGCGGAGGGGCGTGTGTGTGAAGGCGGATGGCTGAAAATATAGTCGCAGTTTTGTTTCTTATTGGTTGGAAAGTTGATGGTAAACACCCGAGTACCTTTGATTATACTGGCCTATAGGAGCAATAACCGTAGCTGCTTTGTTTAATTTCCTTTAATTGGGTCGGATTCTGGTCAGATTACGTTCACAGTGCAATTGAACTGTACTAGAGTTTG
>CAFUXE010001866.1:2496-13405 GCA_903364295.1 Serranus cabrilla | reverse complement strand
ACACAAATCCCTTAAACGCATAGCCATAAAACGAACTTTTCTGAAACCTGGTCCCAGGGTGAATAAATCCGCAAACGCATCCCTTGCGTGTTCGTGTGGACGGCGAAGACGGATATGCGCGTTATGATGATGTCATCACCACACCCCTCGAGCTTAGCCTTCCACCTCCTATATCCCGCGAGACGTCTCATAACAACATCAATAACAATGTCGGACTACATGCTCGTTTTCCTGCTGGAGAAGATATTGAGTCTATTAGGGTTACTAGGGTTGTTCTCATGCTCGTGTGCCACCACGCTGAGCAAAAAAGGCAGATGGACATGGACTGATGGTTTCTTCTACTGCCGATTTGAAAACAGCGCTCAAGCTTTGTGTGCATGCTCCGTCTCTTCCTTTCCGTTTTTTGTGAATTTCTGAAATCGAAACAGTGCCACCTATAGGCCTGGCATATGAAGAAGCATGTTGAGACGGATCCGTGTGGACGCAAATATCCTTGATACGATCCCAGGGAAAACGGAGAGAGAAAAGATTGTTTATGTACGTGTGGACATACTCTGAATAAGGCAGAAACTGCTAAAACTGAGAGCTCAAGCAGGCTGGATGTGTGTGTTTTGGGGAAAATAGGTTCATAACCTTGATTTAGAGACCCATTGGACATGTTTAAAAAAAAGGTTATACTTGCATAATATAGGACCTTTAAAACAATTGGGGAATAATGCCCTGCAGTGCTTACTTTGTTAGTCATATTTGTTTGTTTACAGAGAAGACTATAGAATATAATATTGGAATGTAAATGACAAGTTCATTTTATCTTAATTTAGGTAAATCTGTTGTTAATTTAATCAATAGATTAATTGATATTGACTATCAATAGGATAGCCCTGTTTTGCAGTCAAGTGTCATTGAATCTGCTGAAAAAAAATCCTCGAGGAATCACTGGCCAGAATATGCTTGGTGAGCCAGGGCTGGGACAAAGCTTTGGGCTGGAGGGGGAAAACCACTATGTCATGACTGAACACTGAAGGAACTGGTGCTGATGTGAAAACTGGGTCAGCGAGTCTCCTTCGTCTCAAAACTAGCCAGCCTCAATTTCCATTCACCACCTACTTACCCTCAGTCAGTGAGTCACCAAGCCATTCAGCTTTGTTTCTACATTACACCCACTCAGATAGTGAGAAAGCATGAACCACGGAAACTTAGTTAATCCCAGCACAGTTCTGCTTCCACCAGCCTGTGTGGAGGTGCAGTGCAGTTGCATTCGTTAACAATACATAGTTGACTGTAGACTGTAAGATAGTACTGTCTATCAGTGACACACACCGCCTTTGATGAAACCACTCAAGACAAGAGCAAAAGCCTTCAGTGCTGTTCTCTGCTCTTCTTTGAGTGAAAAAAAATATCTCGATGCATGTCGATACGTCTTTATACATGACTGTTATCGCAGGGCTTCAAAATTCCCACATGAATATGTGGTTCTCCTGTGATCTTGAGATCTCGCATATCCAGCTCATGTGCAGCGCTCCAGATAGGCATCCAATGAGAATGGGCTCATGCCATCCGCCCGGGAGAAAACCGCGGCACTGACACATTATGTGTGAAAAAATAATCAGATGAGCTTTTAAACGTAAATTTGATTCCGATTTTTTTTTTTTGTATTTCTAAAAAAAAAAGGTTTTTGCCCTGTCAGTATTTCACAGACTATGTTATAATTAAAATACTAGAAACCAGCTATATTGTTATATGTCTATCGTTAGCAAGATATGAAATCACCTATAGTAGAACAAAAGATTTGGGCCATATCGTCCAGCCTTAGGCTCTCAAGAAGATTGTTAAAAAATTAGCATCCACAATGGAAGTAACTGAGCTGAGCAACACAGACAGCATACATACAATATTACAGTATTATCGATACATACCTCAGTATCCATAATTTCGGAAGATACAAGAAAACTTCAACATTGAATCTTAAGCAATAACAGATGGGCATAACACTAGAGAAGAAATTAATTTCTTCTCACAAACAGTCTAAAAAGTTAAGAAAACAGTTTCTTGTAGCTGTTATGCATCGAATTATGTAAACCAGGAAAAGAAAACACTTACGTTTCATCACCATTTGGGATTTTTACAAAACAAACTTCTGTTATCAAAATGCCTGTGTCAACATCAATCAATAATGTTAAGCACTTATGTAGTTTGCAACCAGTCTGAAGAGACTGAAAAGTCTGAAGTTTGCACCCGATGTCTTTCCTTTCCTGAAAGGTTAACATGTGACCTACTGCTGAGACATCCCTGCAAGAACAGTTTATGCAGAAATAACCCTAAGGCAAGTTGCACATTTAATAATATAATATCTCTGCATAATCATAAAAATATAGCCCAATGTAGATTTCAAAGCAACAATTAGCAATTTAAAAAATTACACAGTAACTTAGATTAGCTGAATAACAATGAAACCCTATTATTCTTCACCCACTTATAGACTTTCTGGTGCCCTCCTAATGCTTCTCCCTTAGCCCAAGTTTGGGAAATCACACAACAATACTGAATTTGTCTGGCGCACAATGGAACCAACTCACCAAAGCCCAACTTTATGATCATATTTTGGCAAACACCACTACACACTCTACTGCCAATGCCAGCACTGTCAGAACGATACATGCAATTGTTTTTTCGAAACTGCTAATGTTTCTACATGGGTTAAAAACACACGTTACCGTGTTATTTGAAAAGTTATTCGATGGGAATGTCGATGTTATCGCAGGAGGGTGGATGCTGTCGAAGAAACCGAGTGCCAGATTCCCACCTAGGCCTGTTTACATAGCTAGCGTGATTGCATTAGAAGGCATTGTTAACTTGGTTGCTCGTATTTAGATAATGTAACAAGCACACGGGCCGGTACTGACCTCTGCACGAGCTTCCCTCAATTGCTGACAACAGTTACAGCTAGTCTGGCACATTGGGGGCCGGTTTTCCACCGTTTATCCGTAACAGCATTTAGCTCCACATGACTAACATTAGCATCCAAATGCTAGCTGAGGAACGCTAACTGTCAAGACCTGGCCAGCGAGCGAACGTCTCTACTCTGCTCTAGAAAAGCCACAGTGACATAAACACAGCGTTGACAAAACATCGGCGATATACAACATTAATTAAAACCCAGCGATGTCAATGATACGCTATATCGATAACCCGTAGGTTTGATTTCCTTCTATACTTACGGTAGGTCCAATAGGATTGGTCTATCCATTGAAAGCTAATGGTAATATGTAATAGCACACACAGAACTGTGACATAAACGATTTTCGATCGGTGACCCAGTTTCTCTTCACCGTCATGCCTGTCGAACCACTAACCTAGTTTTTCAACCAATTGCGTCTGTGCTATCGCCGTCGGTTGCTCTTTAGCCAATCAGGCAAAAGTTCAGGCTGCGAAACTCTGACGGGCATGCTAGTTGAGCAATGATAGCCAGTCAAAAGGAATGCGGAAGCTACTTGTGCGTGACGTCCCAGCGCTGTTCCTGTACCGAAATGGAAGCAAGTGAAATGACGCATTTGTAGGCCAGCCCAGAAGTAGCATCGCCATGGGGTCTGTTGAGAATTTGGCTATGGGATTTTTGCATTGGATTTTGGATCATTGCAGTAAATAAGCTCTGTGGCAAACACATGTTTCGGATGCTTTCTGAAGCGTTTTGTTCATCATTACGTATATTGTGTTTGAAGCGTTAATACAGCCGACAGAAGAAAAACGCTACCGTTATGATATAGAGAACTACACCACGGTCGCATGAATTGAACGTCACTACCGGTATGCTTCCGACGGTGCTCTCGAGGGGTGAATCCATACATATAAGCTGCATCCCAAGTCCCTTAATTGCATCCACGTTTCCCGCATTTGCCTCCTTTCCTCGCGTCTTAGTCCCGCCCACAGGGGATGCATGGAGAGACGCAAGGAAACCAGGCGAGTAGAGAAGGAACAGACGTCCTTTCCTCTGCAGCGTCACGTGAAGCGACGTCCGTTTCTAATGACGGCGGCAGCGGATCACAGCTGGATCAGCTGTCAGTCGGTTTAACAGCTGTTTGTGTGCAGAGATACAGACATGCACTAGAAATAATAAATGTTTTGGCAGTTTTACCTGTCTAATAAACACTTGCACATGGATAACAACCTGCATTCTGTATTTATACTGTAAACTGTCCTGCTCAGGGGCACGGGAAGGCATTTATTATGGAAGAATTATCCTATCTTTATTCAAGCGCGTAAATTTTCAGTTTGAGAGCACGATCTTATTCCTTTTCAGTGGCACAGCTCCTTCTCTTGCACAGAAATATTCTCCTTGCGATCAAATTTTGTGCTCGCACTCAGATATCTGCTGCTTGCTTTAAAAATGTGTGCACACATTCAGATTGCACATGCTCGTGCTCAAATTTCTTCTTCTTGTCCAAAACATTTCGCTTGCATTCAAATGTGTCCTGTGTGCACTCACATCCAGAGGTGGGTAGAGTAGCCAAAAATTGTACTCAAGTAAAAGTACTGTTACTTCAGAATAAGATTACTCAAGTAAAAGTAAAAAGTAGTCATCCAAATAATTACTTGAGTAAGAGTAAAAAAGTACTTGGTGAAATAAACTACTCAAGTACTGAGTAACTGTTGAGTAACATCTGATTTATTTGTTAGCATTCAATCAGACAAAATTACAGAAAGTAGAGTATGTGTATCCCATCAGTAAAATAATCAAATTAAATAAATACATTAAATTCATAAATAATAAAATAATACCTTAAAATAAAATAATCTTTAAATTCAAGTACCTCAATAAAAATAAAATCAATGAAATAATAAAGTACATAAAAAAATAAAATATTTACAAAATAAATTACAGTAACACAAATTTCCAAACTTCTCTACTTTTTCACCTGGCTCAGCAGGCAGAACAAGGCCATAAACTCTCATAAACTGCGTGTTTGTGACAGAACATGCAGAAACAAACATTTTCACCAAATAATCACTCAGTGATGTGACTATTTATCTTCAACATTAGTTGGCCCTCTAGGTTCCTGCAGCAAAGCTGTGATCGTTTTGCAGTGTACAGGAGTCCTGCATGGCTAAAAAGTCTCTCACAGGCTGCAGATGCAGGAAGACCTGTGTTGACTTTGAGTGACAACTTCTTGATGTGAGGAAAGGTGTGGAGTAGATCCATACCTGCAGTGGACAGACATGAAACATACCTTTCCAGCTCTCCTACTTGAGATTTTCCTGACTCCACTGATGCAAAAAAGTCATCTTCATCGGAGTGGTTGCTGTTTGTACTGGTGACATCATCCAAGTCGGTTTCGAGGTGATCTCTTATGTAGTCAAGGCCTGTGGCAAGATAAATCATTTTCAAAATAATTACAGTGGGTCTGCACATTATTCTTACCCTTCTACTGTATAGGCTGTCAAGTTGCCGATGCTTGACATTAAAAGCTACCTGAGCATCTCACTATTGCCACACTGTGGTTTGTCACTGACACACTATAGTCCTTAATTACTGTAACATTATACAGATTTATATGTTAATGTCTACTGGTTCACATTTTAATTAAATACAAGTATATTTACCAGCATTTAAGATGTTCTCATCTGTGGTCCAGGATGTTCTGAATCTTGGTAGGAGTATTGCCGCTGCAATCAGCTCAGGCTCTTTCATGACGTCTCCAAAACGTTTCTCGATCCCTCTCTGCAGGGCGTGAACAAGAGGTGTACACATTTGCACGATGACTCTAGCCTCTTCAGCTTGTCCCGTAACTGGTACAAAGTTGGCAGCAGGAGGCCCATATGTACAGATGATTCCCCTTGGAGGATATTAAGGGCCATGGCAACAGGCTTCATCACAGCAGCATACTCGACCAAAAATCCCATTTCTGCTCAGACTGAAGGAACCTCCTCCTTGTGCTTAAAAAAGTGTGTTTCTACCAGCCAATAGGGAGAAAGATTGTGGACCAATCAAATGAAAGATTCCGTTGGGGGTGCGTTTCTTCGCCCTTTTTGATGGCTCCGTAGGAGCGGGTATATGGTCTGTTTGTAAAACTGCCTCCCTCTTAAAGTACACCAATTTACCATATTAACCAGCTATTTGAATTGTCGCTTATTTAAGACGGCAGTATGATGATAATGATAATGGATCTTAAGTAATTCTAAAAAGAGTTATCGTAGTTAAAAGCTTTTCTAATTCTATATTGGCGGGATATAGTTTATATACAATACTGTTATTGAGTTGGAATGCTGAATAAATGAGTGGTTAATACAATGACAAGCTATACATTTTAGACCATGGGATGCCGGTTTGCATCCCGGCATATGCACTCTTGCTGCATGTCAAATTATGATTTGAAATTGATTAAGATGATGGGCAAATGGGCTAGGCTACGTGATTCAAAAGGTACAATGAAAGATACGCTATGATGATCATGATTTGAGGACATTTGTGCATGTAATGCAGTGTATTACCTTCACCGACTAGTTAGCCTATTTACGCTGACACCCGGGAGCGGGACTTGGTGCGCCGTAGCCGACTGAACGGGAGTCAAGATGGATGACCAAAGACTGCAATGTTAAGCTGAATGTTACTACAACTCAAAACACATCGTTCATATAGTTTGCAATTTCTCTGTATGCTGCAAGGATGTTAAGAATCTATCATGTTAAACAAAATGCAATCTCATTGCATGTATTTACAAGAGGAGTGAATTTGGTCGCCGAGACCCAATCCTGAAGCTATAGGCAGGTGTGGTCATAATTGGCCGGGTATTCAGAACCGTTATACCACGGCTGAAACAAATTGCCAGTGAAATACATTACATTTATAGCAAAGATGCTGTAGAGCACAGCTATGGTAGGCTGACACACAGACACATCCATGTTGAATCGCTGGAAGCTTTATTAGACTTTAATAACGCCTCGTTGGCCATGTGATTGCTGTAACTGGGACAGATTGACGGTGTTTGGCGTAAACCGGGACAGTTTAGCGTCCCAGCGGGACTATGTCAAGCCGGGATATGGCGAGAGAACCCAAATGCAGACCCAGAGACAGATTGTGAGAAAACAAAAGTCTTTTAATAAAAGTCAATAATATCTCCTTGACAGCTGAATCAGGCTTGGGGGAATAGGGGTTATTCCAATGTCCACGGAGGCAGAGACAGGGTTAAGCAGGCGGCAGACCAGCGGGAACATAGGTAAACACCAGCCACGTGGCTGGCCGGGCAATACTCCGACTAAAGACAGGCAGAGAGTAGTTAGACGGGCAGGTTGGGTAGAACACATAAAAAAAAATTGGAAAAAGCCAGGAGAGAGAGTACCGTACAACAGCAGGGTCAAAATCCGTGAGGTCTGTCAGAGAAGCAAAATCACCGGCAGACTAAAAAAAAACAGGAACACAGGTTGGGTCGATAATCAGGCAGACAGGCAAAGATAACGTTGGAACGAGACTCACAAGGGAATACAACGAACTGGCACAGAACAAAGGAGACACAGGGCTTATATACACAGGAAGGCGGGAAAAGACGAGACACAGGTGAAACACATTAGGGCGGGGAGATGTAATCACACAGGTGGGAAAGGAGGGGAACACAGGAAGTCAAAACACCAGACATGAAACAGGAGGAAGGGCTTCAAAATAAAACAGGAAAAGACAAGACAAAATAAAAGCACTACCGCCTGGGAGCGGTAGTGACACACCTGTCCAGTTCTTTTTTAAACACTATACGATCCCTCTTCCCCTAGTTGCCCTAGATTAGCTTATATTATCCTTCACTCAATCAGTTAAATACAACCAATATGATTTCCTTAGACCCCTAAAAGCCTAATTAACTTGAGCCAACTCATATGTGGGGCACTTGCCTACCAAGTTTTCCTTAAAGAGGTCTTCCTCCTTTTCTCTGAGAGAACTTCTCAGGCAACATATCACCACTTATCTCTGCTTTTTCATAGAATCATCCTGAAATTTGAAATCAAAATTAAAATCAGTTACTTTTTTTTTTTTACCTGGAATCCCCAGAGGTGTACCTGATGAATATAAATTAGCTAACTAGATACCATCTGGTTTTGAGTCAATTATAACTATTAATAAAAATGTGGAGAGAATTGATAACATCCAAGGATCAAATAACATGACTACAGAGATGCCATAATAGGCTTTCATGAACAGTTGACTGTTACCTGATGGCTTACAAAAATAGAATGGTTTTAAACTTTCTTTAGCTGAAAGAGGTGGTGTGTGCTTTATGTTTGGTCAAGATTGTTTTATCTTTATTACCTTTAAACCTAACAACACTTCTCCAGATGGCTCCATAAGAGAACCCACTCACTAGTTGTCTTGACAGATCTTTTGGCAAATGGAAAACATTGATTTCTTCCATATTTCTCTCCCTGGTAGGAGCACTGACTGTTCTGACCCTATGTGGTTGTTGCTGCATTCCTTGCATCAGGTACTGTTGAAGGGAAAAGATAGGAATACCGCCAAGGCAATATAAAATCAACCCAAACTTAAAGGCCCCATTGCATATTTATCCCTTCACAGATATATAAACAATTATTACCTCAATCCCACTTTTCCCTCCGCGTATTCGTTGATGACAGGAAAAGATGACAAGGATGCTGGAAGTTAAGGTCTCAATATGCCAACGGATTTATTGATTACAAAGAGTCAGAAATGTGCAACAGAGATCTCTGGGTTCTTTGTTAGCTTCCCCTAGCAAACAGACAGAGTACAGGATTCGAATCAGGCCGTCTGACAAGAACCCCCTATCCTTCCCTTGAACCCCAAAATATAGTCCATGAAGCTCCACCTATTTCCAACATGATTTCACTATCCTAAGGCGTCGTTTTCCTCTTCGGGTCTTCCAGGTCTCTCTCTTCAAGTCTGACTCCTCCCTAAATTTACAGAACTCACAAAGACTGACACAGACATAAACTCATACATACAAATTGAGCACAGAGTCAGGAAGTCACTCCATGGATCAATAGAATCAAAGAAGGCTGCCACACCAGTCTAGTCATTCGACTGGGAAGGATGCGTATTCACATGCTAATTTCCCTATGCTGGATTCGGATCATCAAAGTCAACAGGATATCTTGTAGACTGTCTTTGATCCAGCCAGGACTAGTTAAGGAAGTCACATCAATCCCCAGACAAACACCATATGTGGTAGATTTAGTTGATTCTACAGAATTACTGTAAAATCCAAGGCTAGATCAAAAGAGCCAAGTAGAGTCTGATGGCTTCAAAGCCTACGCTCTAACAATGGCTAACTAACTTTACACCTTCTTGTGATTTCTAGCCTGAAGGGAAGTGATGGTAAGCAAACTGCAGATATGAGATTAAGAGAACAAAGCACTTAGTTTAAAAACAGAGAAACATCCTTCTGACCCTAGTGTTTACCTTATGTATTGTAATCATTATTGTAGATGTGCATTTTACAGGATTATGCTCAACATATCCTAACAGTACCTCTGTCTAAACTGTATAACTACGGCTGTGAATGATAATGCTACACCCACCTCCTTACCAAGTAGCACAGCAACCAGGTAAAATCTGGCCTCCCTCTCTGAGCCCGGAGAGGATGGGACTGAAGATGATGAAAGACCGTTGGTTTTACCCGCTGTAGCTACAAGATGAAAGCTAATGCTTAACATACTTCTACATATACTTTGCACACATGAAGAGGCGGCGTGATACTTATAGGTTAATCTAATGTTGAATCAAAATTTTAAATTCAGAGTTTAAATCAGTTTTAATGAGGTTGGTGATAATTATGTTGTTTTCTTAAACCTATGACTGTGAAATTATTCCGATAAGGTTTTTTTACTTGACACACACGATATGTGCAAAGAAGAATGCTTGCTGCTAATTGCAACGAAGAACGCTTATATCTAACATGCTCACATATAGAATGCTACTAACAGCAATGAAGACCTGCTTACATCTACATTTAAAATAATATTGTTTTCAATAAAGTTTAGCTAATGCAAAATTACTATGGTTTAGATTTCTATTGATATAATAAAATTATATCAAAAGGGGGAACTGATGTTTCCCTATTATTTGTGTCATGTCTTGAAGGGGTTTTCACCTGCAGTCTGGGGGCCTGTCAGGATGATCACTGCCAACAAATGTGGCACAAATACTGTAACATCCTAACTTGCTTTTGCGTTGACATAATAAAATAATATCTAACAAGTTTCTTTCAGTTTTTCTGCAGTTTTCTTGAGTTTAATTCATTTTTCTTCATTTTTCTTCAGTTTCTTTCAGTTTTTCTCTTCAGTTGTCTTTAGTTTAATTCAGTTTTCTTCATTTTTCTTGAGATTCTTTCAGTTTTTCTGCAGTTTTCTTCAGTTTCCTTGAATTGTCTTCAGTTTTCTTCATTCCTCTTCAGTTTCTTTCAGTTTTTCTGCATTTTTCTTCAGATTTCTTTAGTTTCTTTCAGTTTTCCTGCAGTCTAATTCAGTTTTCTTCATTTTTCTTCAGTTTCTTTCAGTTTTTTTGGAGTTTCCTTTAGTTTAATTCAGTTTTCTTCATTTTTCTTCAGTTTCTTTCAGTTTTTCTGCAGTTTACTTGAGTTTAATTCAGTTGACATCAGTTTTTCTGCAGTTTAATTCAGTTTCCTTGAGTTGTCTTCAGATTTCTTCATTTTTCTTCAGTTTCTTTCAGTTTTTCAGCAGTTTTCTTCAGATTTCTTTAGTTTAATTCAGTTTTCTTCATTTTTCTTCAATTTCTTTAAATTTTTCTGCAGTTTTTGTCAGATTTCTATAGTTTAATTCAGTTTTCTCCATTTTTCTTCAGATTCTTTCAGTTTTTTGCAGTTTTCTTGAGTTTAATTCAGTTGACACCAGTTTTTCTGCAGTTTTCCACAGTTTCCTTGAGTTGTCTTCAGTT
>CAFUXE010001851.1:5056-28518 GCA_903364295.1 Serranus cabrilla | reverse complement strand
TGTCATGCTGCAAACCATGAGATCCACCTCAAATTTGGCTCTTCCTGACATGAGAGAATGCTACTAATTGTGAAAAACCCAGGACAACATGCCAGTGTCCGGCGGTTGCAGAAATGCGTGGCTGCATCAGCCGAGTCCCGCAGCCACCCCGACATGCGTGGAGATGCGAGGACCCGTCAACGCTGCTTGCAGCTTTAATTTTTTAATTGTATTTTTAAGCTGCTTATGCTTCGTACTACTAAACTGCTTGTTTGGCCATTACTTTAAAACCTGCCTCAGAGTTAGCTCTTTCAGATTTCTTTTCAAAAACATGACTCATATTTACATTTCAGACTGTCCTTCGCCGCCATCCTGCTGACGTAGTGATTGACAGCGATGCTTAACCCTGGACTTTCACCAAGGAGAACGGGGTTTGTGTACCGTATGAAAACACATCTTTTTTTTTTTAACATAGCTCACATTTTTTTAACGTATCTTCCATTGCTCCCGTTTGTGAATAAGGTTTTTTTTAAAAGAATTTTTTATGTTACATACATTTATTTATTTTTTAAACTGTGCTTTATAAAGCCTAACCAGGAAGTTTTTTGCCCTAAACCTAGGTCTGTGTGGTTTTGTAGCAGCAAAAAACGGCTGCAACTCAGACCCTCCTGCTATGTTGATTTAAATGGAAATGTCCGTTCTATTGATTCATTTCTATGCATAAATTAACATAAGAATATTTCAAACTAGCTTTATTAAATTCGTAGTGAATCTAACAATGAATTTAACCCTAATTTATAAATAAATTGGCAATTATTTACCTGTGAATTCATTTTTTGTTGCTTTAATGAAATTACATTCAACGTTCTAATGTCAGTTGTAACATTTCCAGACAAAATATTATTTAATCTACTTAGCAGATTCATTGTTCATCTGGCTGCGCTCCTTCACAATGTTCCAGTGTGCTTACACTTGGCAAGAGCCGGCTGAATTTGTCAGAAAAATGTTGGTTGTGACTAATACATTGTCGTAAAAAGAACAAGTCAGACAAACATACTATAACTCTCTGAAAACAGATGTGTGGGGATTTACGCATAGTTATATTTACTGACAGTGTTCTCAGACTGGAAGGTCTTGGTGGAGAAATAAAGGTCTGTGGTAATCCGTCAAAGGCTTGACCACCTATTACTGGATTTTTTCATTAGCTAAACACAGGAAACATGGACTTTAGAGTTAATACTCTAACACTTGAACTCAACTTCTACCTGGAGAGTTGCACAGCGCAAAGACAAACATGTTCTGTACACAGAGCGGAAAGGGCAAACTGTGACTGTGTAGCTCCAACCGAATCCCTTCATGTACACATTTTCTCAAACAGGTTATCTTGCGCTCATGCACTGTGGAAATGCAACTATTAGGATTAGAAAACACACACACACACACACACACACACACTACATATATCATATATAGCAGCGTCTGAGAGATGAGATAAGGGGCTTAGATGAAGGGGGCAGGGTTGTCTCTGGTGAAACTCTGACTGACATGGCAGCTCTGGGGTAATCCTGCTAATCCTCTGCTAGCTCAGGGGTGCAATGGGACCGAAGGCCTTTGACCCCGCAGCAAGAGGAGGTGCTAACACACACACACACACACAGACCAGACTTAAAGTGGCATTTCAGAAGTCATAGTCACACATCTTCATCAACACCAAGTCCCCTAAAGAGTGAAATTATTAACTTTTATGGATCCTCCAAACACGCTGATAACATTTGTTTATGTAGAACAGCGTGTTCACATGGTTTGGAATGATTACAGGGGCAATTAGGAAAGATAATGAGGCCAATTAGCTGTGATTCACTGGACCGTTTCCCCACAATACCAGGAAGTCCATAAAGCTGTTAAAGAAACAGCTGATCTGTGACACATGTTGCTTGTTTGTCTGCTTGGTATCTAAAGCTGACGTTTGGATTTGAAATGTCATGGCATACTTTTGCATTCTATTTTTAGAGCACAATTTGTGATCCAAATTTCCTCCAAAATATAAAACACAGGCATGCCATTAAACTCAAATTACTTCACAGAAAATAATGTTTTGTTAATTAGACTAACTGGATGTTTGATTTCAAATTCTTCCATCTCAGTCAGCTGTATAGTTTTACTATAATAGGAAAACATGTTTCTCTTCTCTTTTGCGCCTCATCTAACGCCCTCTTCATTATTTGAAATTAAAAACTGAGCCACATTATATTTCTGACAAGGACCTGGTTTGTAATGTCACCCACTGTTTGACATTAAAAGCTGTAATCATGTTCAGGTTGGAGAGATTGTTCAGCTCCACTAACAGGCAACCGCCCTCCACTGTTTCTGAGGCTCGGAGAGCTGCGTCAATTACACCAAGAAATACAGAACAGGATTTTCAAAATAAAAGGGATGTTAATGAGTGAGAACAGCATTTTTAATGTAAACCACTGGGAGGACGTCAAGTGTTCAAAACCCATAGACACAAAACTTGTAGCAAATGCATTCAGTTGTTCTTATTTGTATTTATTGTTTACTGTTGGGACGTACTATTACTACTACTGCTAACAATAATACCATTTATTTATTACCCCTTTCATACAGGAAATGCAGGAAGTGCTACAAAAATGCAAGTATTATATAATGTAATAATTTCTAAATGATTCAATTATATTTTGTCATAAATAAACATAGAATCAACATATAACAGGTATACTTGAAATTATTTAATTGACTTGATATTTCAACATAATTTAAAAAATGAGTGACAGTAATTGGACAATTAACTTTATTTGTTTTAAAGATACTTTGCATATAATATGTTATTGTTACATGTTATTGTTATAAGCTTTCCTTAATGTTTTAGCCTACAATCTATAGATATTCAGTGGCAACACTGTAGTAAATATATGAAATGATTGCATGAAAACACTGTTGAATAAACATGTTTTACGAGGGCTAGATGCCTTTTTTTCTAGGATTTAATTATCTTAACTTCGCTGCATTCTTTACTTTGAAAGGCCGTAACCGGAAGCTGGTTTTTGATGCTCTGGCGCACTTGACGCTGCCGCCTGGCGTAGATAACTTGGTGCTGCTGTGTGAGCGCTCACACACTGAGAGCAAGTGATGGGAGACAAAGTCAGCCCCTGACGCGCGTTACGCTCACCTGGTGATATTTTCATTAGCTGATACTTTTCTCAATTTATTTTCTTTTTTCTCTTTTTCTTTCAGGAATAAAGACACCCTACTCCCCAGGCAGAATCGGAGTTGAAGCAGGACATTTCACTATCACTTTGGCACATTTAGTGTTTTGGGGAATTGCACACAGGGTGTGCAGGATCTGAGTCATGGCAGAGGAGTGAGGCGCCTTTGCCAAGATGCCTGTTGACTGGAATATAACTTTTCCACGGCGGTCCTATGGAATATAGTCCGATTTTACACAATCTACATGTTGTGCCATCATCCCACGTGAAAAACAAACTGTTTATGTTCTGCATAATGCTGTCCCTCTGGGTGTATATGATTTATTGTTGTGTTGGCTACTGCTCCACTGTGCCAAACCTGACGTACGGCTCGGCGAGCAGACACGAGAACGACTCAGAAGTTGACAATCAGGAGTCCTCTCTCGGGGCGTCCAGGGACTTGCTGAATAACGAAAACGATTTGGACAGCAGAGGAGACGAGTGGGATGAAATTAGAGGCGAGGCGAAGGCGTTGGATGATAATGCCATGTCAGGTTTCCTCAATGAGTCGGAAAGTAAAAAGTTGCCCCAGGCGATCATCATCGGGGTGAAGAAAGGAGGGACCCGCGCGCTGCTGGAGTTCCTGCGCCTGCATCCAGACATCAGAGCGGTGGGAGCGGAGCCGCACTTCTTCGATCGTAACTACGACAAGGGCCTGGAGTGGTACAGGTAAAACCCTCATCTGCTGTTTTAAAACATTCATGCAGGAAGAGCCGAGCTCTGCCATGCTTCATTCATATTTACATATATTAGTGCCTTGCTTAGGGGCATTCATGTTATAAAGGCTCTTTGGAAACTTCCTCATCCTCTGAAAATGTAATTCACACCTTGTTAAATTATAAAACTTTGTCTGCTTTATATCCTATGATTAAATGACAGGACAGGACTTTAATAAAGTAAATATATAAAAAAAACATTTAATAATCAATCAGCATGTTAACTTATTTGTATTGCACCATAGCTGGTATAGTACATTATCTCCAAAGCCCCCTTACATTTTCAGTTACAGCAAAAAGAACATAAGGTGTGATAATCAGCTGTGAAATCAACGCATATTTCAACATGTTTACTAGGATTGTGGAATGTGTGCAAGAGGATAAAATTATAAGAACTGAGAAAGTGAAAACAATGACACTATGTAATGCAATTCAAGCTGTTTTTTATGCTAATAAAAGCAAGCAAATTGGTACTGGTAGATTTAAAAAAATATCTGAAATAATGAAGTGTTCATTCAATAGTAGATTAAATATGTAATTAAGATTTATGTCACTTTATTAAATTATGGTTAACTGAAGGTGACTTAAACTCCACTGTATTACTGTTTTTATTAAACTGGAGAGTAAAGATGTACATAGTTTGTCATGTTATTTACCTTTATTATTCATTTTGTCAGAAGTTAAATCTATAATTTCGGCCTGAGGTCAATGAAACCACAAAACAATCAAAGTTAATTTCCAAAAAGAGATAAAAACACACAATTTTGCTGAATTAAAAGATGTCTTTTTTGAAAAAACCCAAGAGCAGTTTTAATAATATTCCCTGGACTGCACGGAAATTATGATTAAAGAAAATAATAATATTAAAAAACTGCAAATAAAGTCTTCTTGTTGACTCATATCTGCTTCTGAAAAACAGAGAATTTGCAGTAAATGGTAACATGTAGAAATATTATTATTGACATACATATATATGATATGATATAATCATTATGAAGAGCAGGGCCAGGATATTTTAGGTGCACCTTGCAGTTTAAATAACTGCAGGTGCATTAAATCCAATAATTTCAAACTCAAAGGGCCGAACGTTATGAATCCAAGTTCCTAAAAAGACAAAAAAAAAAAAGCATTTTAGGCAACTCATGTTCTTGCACAAAGCACAATCGATTCCCGCTTGTTTGCATGACCTTCACTCGGAGTTCCTGGAATGTTTCCACATCCGTCCTTGGATGTAGAGTAGCTGTGGCTTCTCAACAAGAAGGAGGCACCAGGTAGAAGAAGATAAAGCGCAGCTCCCATTCAGATTTCAGGAGTTCTGGATGCACTTCAAAGACAGAAACAGCCCTCGTTTTATCGTAAGGAGTCAGTAACTTGCATCAGGCCGTCATCCTTGAGCAGCCAGGAGCGTGATTCAAGATCATGAGTTTCAGAGTATTGATTCAGTGGCAGTAATTTGTTTTGATCTTCAATCCGAATAGACATCAATGTCAAAGGCAGAGATGCAGGACCTGAGGCTGCTTACACCTTCAACATTGTATAACATTTTATTGTATTCTCTGCCATGGCAACTGTTGTCCTTGCACCATGCCTCACAATCTCAATATGCAAGCTCTTTGCTGTTGACTCAGCTGCACAGATACACAACTTGCTCCTCTTGGTCGAAATAAATCACAAACACACTGCATTCTTGGAAGTTATTGATCTTGTGTGCACCCAAAATGTTCCCGGAAATGTTTTGGCCGTTGAATGCTTTACATCAGAGCGACCACATTGTTAATAAGAGATAATAAGAGATGCTGCTGTTTCAAGTGTCCATTTGACTGAGCCCAGGGATTAACAGGCAATGTCAAAGGAGAGACACTGTTTCAAAGCTGGCTCCATAAAGCGACAATAGGGGAAGCGAAGCATTGTTCAAAGGACTTCTCGCTTAAGCTCCTTTAAGAATTTCCGGACAGGTTTAGGACATTTTTGGATGATCAGTGTGTGGAGAGTGCTCTTTTGTCCATCTCTACAGACTGAGCAATGAGAACAAATTGAAATAGTCCTATGTTTGAAGGTTGAGGTAAAGCACGAGTGGGCTGTGCATATTAACAAATGATATGCCCTGTTGATGCAAACGGAAGTTTTTGTTTTCAGTGTCATGTAGTTTTTTTAAGCAGCTGTTTTAGGTCTTAGTGCTTTAAGTTTGAAAACTGCATTACTTGGATATTTCTCTTAACTTGAAAGTTTTTGTTGTTGTTTCATGTATCCATCTTTAAAAATGGATACATGAAATGTTTTGCAAGTAGGAAGTAGTGGTGTATAATTGAGACATGCCAGCGCCTTGGCCACAGTGGCAGCTTGTGGATGTGGGAAACGGATCCATCTTGGGACATGTATAATGAAGGCTTCTTTTCCCAGAGAGGTGATCTGGCTAATTAAAACAACTTGGCTTGAGTTGTCACAGTGAGAGCACTGTGCCACAGACTGACCCCATACAGCAGAGCACCAGGACAGCGAGTCATCTCTTAATGATCGTTTAGTGCAGCTCAGACAAGCCCGGCTTCACGGTGGAGCACAGCGAAGTCAGAGGAACAAGATTTTTTGTCGACTGAAATGTGCAATATGTCATTTTCTGCCATTAGGGGTCTTGCAATCAAAGCATAAACATAAGACTTTTTTCCTCCGCTTGTTTCTCTGATAACTTAAGATCCAGATGTTGCAGAGGATTTTAGTGGGAGCAGAATTATCCACAGAGGTTTGTTCCCCTCCAAAACAAACTGACCCTGCAGTTTAAAAACTGGTAAAAACAATTATTAAAGCAACCTCATGTGAAAAATCAGTGTTTCTCGGAGGCTCTTTGGCTGCACAGAGGAGCTGCTGCTGACTTTTGTTTCTCGAATAACTTAAGATCCAGACGTCCAGTGACTACGCTGTGAACCTTGGATGTAAATTTACAAAATTCTCCTGTATAATTGTGATTTGGTGTCATACTGTTCATTGCAATGCAATCTGGCAGAAACAAATAGTTATTACAGCACTTTAAGGGTGCCATTATTTACAGGAATTTACTGTACATTTTCACTGAAACTTTTTGCAGTGTACTGTAAGTATTCAGTAATTTACTGGCAAAACTTTACAACAATACTGCATTTCTACTGATACGATGTATTTTTTAAATACATGAAGAAACCGTAAATATAAAATACAATACTTTGCAGGTAAAGCTGCAGCCAGTACGTTACTGTAAATACAAACAAAAGTTTTGCAGTGTAAAATCCGTCATCTGGTTAAAATAAAGATGAATAAAATGACCAAGATCTAAAAAGTCTATCATAACAATGTGGCTTAAAACTGGATAAAAAGCTTCTGTCAGACAACAACAACACTGACACATGCAAAAGGGAGACGAGGCCATTGACGGGTGACTCATTTGAAGCGTGAAATTTATTAGAAAGATTTCGGAAAATGTACTCAACTCAATAAATACATAACTTAGTAATTTTTAAATGCAGAAATGTCGTTTTAGCAACCTGTTGAAACATTTCTTCATGCAGTCTCACATCCACAAAAGTTAATCTGAAAGCGAAGCAAAGAGCATAAAGCCAGACAAAGGTGTGTGTGGATTTGTTTTCCCATATGTTTCACATCATCGCCTCCAGACTAATGGCGTGCAGTAGCTTGAGAAAGAGGAGCAGTCCGCTGGGTGGGCTTATCAGCTCCTGTGGTGGCATTGAGTTGTGCCATTTATCTGCTGTGATTGGTGTGTCCATCCTGCTGGAGGTCTGCTGTGCCCATCCTGTCGGAGGCCCCACATAGCGGAGAGGCCCCCGCTCAGCAGGACGCCATCCACAATGCAGCACGTTGTCACCTATAGGCAGAAACAGAGAAGCAGGCAGACAATCGTGCATGCTCGCACAGAACTCCTTGGCTCCTCCTGTCTTTAATAACAGCACCAACTTCCTCCCGTACGTCTTATTGTGGCAGGTTAATACTCATCTGCTGAATTCACGCTCAAATCAAGGTCTCCTGTGTTCTATACAGCTGATGTGACTTAATTGCTGAGATTGTGTTTTTCCTCTTGAGGCTCCATATATAGAACAATGAGCCGCCTTCTTACTAACTCACTGAGGGTGTCAGAGAAGACGGCCTAATCCTCCTCAGAGCCCCAGGGAAGCTTACAGCAGGCCAGTGGCAGATAGAGGGCAGTAAATTTAAAGTGAGTCTTTAGAAAGCGCAACAGTATTATGGAGCTCAATGAAAGGGGATGCTGGAGAACCCCTGAGGTCTGCATTAACCCTGACAATAAAAGAGCAGACAATTAGTGTGAAACATGTTTTCTCTGCCTTCACTTTGTATGCAAATGTGCTCAGAGGGGTGAAAGTGCCCTTTGACGAAGCCCAGCAGGAGTTCATCAGAAAGAGCATTCACTGGAACCCGCCCAAGAAAAGACTCAAACACTACACTTAAGCTTTTTAGCCTGAAAGTTGACTTTCAGAGATCTCTGTGTGGAAAGTTGCGTTTTTCCCAGGAGAAGGTTCATTTCAGTCCACTGGTGGAATTTCTGCTTACTCAACACTTTTGCGTCTTTGCAAGGACACAGGGGGATCGGCGTAAGTGAGCGAGCTCTCGATATAGGTATATCCCCCGGCTTAAACTAATGTGTCAGCGAACTGACAGGAAGAGACGGGAAAACTGCGTTGATAATGAGATGCTTCAAAGAAACAATTCACACATGCTAGGTGTTGTTTCAAGCATTCCTAAAATATCTCAGCAAACCATGAAACCTTGCACTTTAAAACTTCAGACTGATGGACTAAAATGATGCTAGCTTTCCAAGAATAAGTCCACAACATTGTCAATACTGGTAATGTGCACATCCCCTCCCTATTCTCGGGATTGAAGGTTTAATTTGCTGCAACAACCCCCTGGGCTTTTGCTTGAGGCAATTTGTCAAACCACAGCACTTATTACAGCACTTTAGAAACACTGAAACAAAACAAGTTCACTCTATTATATCCCCCTGAGTTGTTGACTTCCTCATCTCTCTCTTTTGTAGTATCTTCAGAGAAAATGTGTTGTTTCCTGCTTCTCTCTCTCTCTCTCTCTTCACTGCGGAGACTCTCTGACAGCAAGTCAGAGCAACTTTAGAAAGCTCCAATCTGCCTCAGCCATCTTCGCTTTGCTTCTTTGAAGTCTTGTTTGCTTTTGCTGATCCTCTCGGACCAGCGTGCGTCTGCAGGGAGTTACCTAATTGTACCAACCGCTGCTGGAAACATGCATTACACGCAAAGAATGGGTTGTCTTATCCAATTAAATGGAAACTCTAACATCGTGATTGTGGTGTTTTGAGTAAACACTTTTCATATTTAATGAAGTGAAAATGCTTCATTCTGACTCCCAGCAGCAGTTGAATTCAATTAGTATCACTTTGTTCTTATATTTTAGTATGGCGTTGTTGCCTGTATTATCAGAATACATTGGCCAACAATGACAGTGTTCTTTTTTTGTTTTGCTATATAAAACCACATTCGGTTACATGAACACATAAGCTATAGCCACCTGCTCTCTGTGCTGTAGCTATTTCTGTCAGTTTTTCTTTGAAGGCACATTCTGTTCCTCCCTTCATTCAGAACTTCTTCAAAAGTTCATTATTGAAACTGTACTGACGCTCACTGGAGTATGTTAGTAGTTTTGTTGCTGCTGTTTGACCTGTTTGAGTCTTTATTATCACTGGTACAGTAGTTGCCGGAGCTGCTGTCACTTTGTGTATTTTTTCATACTTTTTCAGAATTTAGTTTGTACTCTATGGCATTCTTAGTGAAGGGTCATTTTATTTGGAGGGGTTAGCTAAAAGTGCTGGTTGGATAAAAAAAAATACAGAAGAAAGGATCAAACTGGATACAGCTACAAATTGTTGCTATGTTCCAAATTGCATCTTTTTAAAAAACGTATTTTTTCCTGAAACAGCCCTTCAAAGTATGTACTGCTGCATGCAGAATGCATACATTTGAGACTACTTTGTCATAACTTGCACCTTGAACTTTGAACCCTTTGCATAGATATTTGCTTCACAAGGAATTGTGGGTCAGAACAACCAGAAAATGACGCTGTCTGTCATGCAAAGCTAACTTTCAGATAATGGATATCCAGGCCAGTTTCCTCTTCTGTGTGTCCAGACTCTGACTAGCAACTTGAGACACGAAACTGGAGTTGAAGTTAAAGGACGATGTCTACTGTTGGATTATTTTACTAGTAGCCAGTTTACACGCAGTTTAACTGAGCTGATTGAAAGCTAAATTGTTGTTTATTGATGACAAGGATTGTATTTCAGCCAGTGCATTCTGACTAAAGATCGCTCAACACTTCTGGGAACACAAACTGTTTTGTAGAAGTTATCTCTTGAACAACAAAGTATTTTACCCTTTAGGTTTGATGCTGTTATGTTGCATTGGCTGTTTCCTTTATTTTGTCTTTTAAGTCAGTGTAACACCTGTTCATTATTCCCTCAAAGCTGTCCTCCAAATCAGACAAAAACAACCTTTTCCCAGTGAAACAGAGTCTCTCATACTCTACTAGCTATCTCTGAAGCATCTCTTAATATAAGTATTTGAAAAGACGGTATAAACAAACCATACATCCATGTATACGTATATAGATTTTATCATTTATTACATATTCTAATCAATTTCCCAAACTGTGTTAAAGTACCCACTGTCATTAGTTTGGCATTGATGTTTTTCCAGCACCACCACCCTGTTAAAAAGTGCTTGCTGGTTCTATAAACAACTGACTGTCAGAAGTGTTATGTGTTAATGTAGGGCTGGCAGTTGTGTGAGGGAAGCCAGAATGTCTCACGCACTGTTCCTCCTCCTCCTCCTCTTCTCTTCAAACTGGGCCTGTCTCCATCAGACAGCCAGGTGGCCTTGAGTTCTGCTCACTGACAGTAATAATGGAGGATGGGAAAAAGGCATTCTCTGCTGCACTATCGTTGTTGTTCAGGAATGCTGTAGAGATACTGAAAGCTGCTCCACGTCACATGCGAAGGGTCCTCGGTGTAAAGCGTGATGACGATGGCGTTCACACGGCAACGATGACAAAAAAAACGCCTCCCCTGAAGTTACATTCCTCTTTGATTTCTGCCTGGAACTCATCTCAGACTGTGTTGGTCTGATTAGTACAAGTGGCTGCATACCACCACCTCTCATCCTGTCTTTGAGAGCGATTCCCACAGTAGCTCAAACTCTCTCCGAGCTGCTGTGTGAGATTAGGACTCATCATGACATTAGATAATGCTGAGGTTTTTTTTTTTTTCCTCTGGAACATTCCCTTGTCACAGTGGTCTGAAAAGCTGAAATATAGATGCCAATTAGAGTCAGTCAAGCAGAGTACTGCAGGATACAAGCCTTGTCGGAGTTTTCTGCACCGTACTTGTTCTTTACTTTGGTGAACTCATCGCTGAGGGCATCATCCTGCAGTCGAGCACACACGCAGCGACGCTGTAAATTCCTACCTTTGAACCTGCTTTCCGATAACGGCGAATGTAAACAAGGCACCAGCTTTCAAACACTATCTCCCCAACAGCCAGTTTAATGGATACACTTGACTGCCCAGCAGACATAACACAGGCCAATTACGCAACACACCGCTTCTGGATTAATATCTGTCTGTAGGTTAGAGGGGGGGGGGACTTATCTTGTGCTACCACTGCAGGAAAATGCAGACACAGCATCCAAAGTGGCCAGTGGCTTAAAACCTAGACTTTGGCTTCTGGGTCGGGGAGGTCTCGCTCCTCCAGCACATGGATGGATTACTGAACAGGCCTACCAGGCACAGGCCCAGGGGCCCCTCTGTCCACTTACAAACTGTCAATCAAAGAGACATCTCCCTACCAGGAAGAGACCACAAAGTGACACAAAGAAACTAAGAGATACAAAAGAGCTGCAAAGAGACACTAAGCAACTACAGAGAGACTCAGAATTACTAAAGACACATCAGAACAACTACAAAGCGATGCAAAATAACTGCAAAGAGACTTACAGTGGGTATAAAAAAGAGAGAAAAGCAGCCACAAGGAGACACAAAGAAACTTCATGGTGACTCAAAACGACTATAAAGAGATACAAAAAACAAGTACAATGAGAAAGAAATGGCTGCAAAGAGACTCACGGCAAGTATTAAAAGGGACAGCACAACCAAAAAGAGACACAAGATGACTGCAAAGAAACATTACTACAAAGAGACACAGAAAAGCTTAAAAGTGACACAAACCAACTAAGGGATACAAAACTGCTGCAGAGAGACACAAAACGTCAACAAAGAGACATACGATGACTACAAAGATATACCAAGCAACTACAAAGAGGCTCTGAATTACTGAAGAGGTATCAAAACAACTACAAAGTGATATAATAGCTGCAAAGAGACTCATAGTGCCATTTAAAACGGCTACAAAGAGACACAAAGCTACTACATGGGGACTCAGAGCTACTTTAAAGAGATCAAAATAAGTACAATGAGATCAAATCTGCTGCAAAGAGACTCACAGCAAGTATTAAAAGGGACAAAACAACCAAAAAGAGACACAAGATGAATACAAAGAGACACACTGCAACTGCAAAGAGACAAAAAAAAAGGACAAAAAGAGGCTGTTCAGCAATACAGTCTGTGTCTTGCTCCCATGTATAGGAGAGGTGATGGGGCCTTTTCAATGTCTGCGCCCAGGAGCCCATTGTCTCATAATCCGCCCCTGCTCCAACAGTGCACCTGATTCCACTAATCCCTTCTTTGCTCCTGCCACTGGTTCCTCTCTTGCTTTATCTCTTCCTCCCAACAGTCTTCCTCTCCGCCTCCCCCTGTTATCTCCTCGGCCCCTTCTGTTCTCCTGCGAGTTTAACAGGACAGGTTAGAGGGCACAGAGCGTTTATGTATATGCCCAAGCATCTATATAGATTTATTTTTAGTGCAGCAATTATAGGTAGAGACTCTTCAAAGCTTAGACTTGTTGCGTTATGCTTTTACAGCCCACTTAGATGTTACTATGTTAGAGTAAAGCAGTGTTTTTAGCTTTATGAAGTCAAATAGAAGCATGCAAAATTCATGAAGGGCCAAAAGTCAACACGCTGTGGCACAATTCTAGAGAGAGGATTGGGTTTTTTTCATTTACTGCCTCGGAGCTGAACGATGATGCCTTTGCATGGCTGATTGATAGATGAGGATGCACCAAAACCTATTGGTTCCAGGCGACATTGTTTATTAAGCAGAACAAATTGTGAAAGCTTGCTACATCTGCCCCCCTAAGGCAACTCTCTCACTCTTCGCTCAGTCAGAGATGTTCTCCCCTTGCTCTATCTCTGCTAAGATGAATAATGCATGTACTTCTCACACAGATTGTTTTGCTCGGGGACTAAGTGGAAAGTTTGATTGGTAGTAAGTTTTTTGTGTCCCCCGAGGCCCCAAGAAAGGCCTACAGCACTCTGTGTGTGTGTATCCAAGAGATGCCGAGGATAATTGCAGCGATAGAGTTGTTTGTGTCTCTCACACCTATTACCTTGATTAGGTTTGTGGTTTTTCCACCACATACAATAGTGACTTAGACACTCGGGGAGAGAAAAGTGGAATAAACGTGAGAGCCTCTATAGAAAGTAAAGAGCAGGTGACATAAGGTGATGAAATTGCATAAGAAAGAGAACCCCTTGTGTGTTTGTATGGCACTAATGAGGTACGGGTGATGCCTACTTTTCCCATAATCACTAAAGCTGTTTCCCAGTGCTCTGCACAGCAAAAATCTTTTCTGCTCGTTCTCACCACATTAATTTGTAAGATGAAAGCTGCTGGGTTTGGAGAGGGGTATTGAAGCTCCTTGTGCATGCACCAACAGATGGTTGGAAATTATTGTAATCACTTTAATGACATGGCTGCTCTGCTTTCCCGTTGTTCAATTTAAATCAAGCGCTCACGGTCAAAACATGAGGATAATACCAAATAGTGCAACAATTCAAGATTTACATTTTGACAGATTTAAACCGTAATGAGGTATGTTGGGAGGCTGATGCTAGTGAACATCGCATCATAGCTTATTTATTTCCATCCTCACATATAGCAGAAAATGATCTGCACACTGCTCTTGCTTTCAAGATATTTGTAGAAGCTGTATGAGATACCACGCTTTGATGGACTGCAGGGACCACCGTGTTAGTTTGATGCAGTTAATAAATAAATCTCTTGAGTGTGTGAATCTTTCTCTTTCTGCCACTATGTGAGGTTACATGATATAAAGCCGTGATGTTGTGTTCACAAGCATCAGTCCCAAAGATATATTGAGCTCCTCGCCAAAGCACCTACATAAGAAATACTGCACATATGACAAGTGGGCAGGTTTTCATAGCTACTGTGGAGTCAATGATTTTATTTTTCATGGTTTACGGTGTAAACTGTGGGACATTGAAGTTGAACAAATATAAAATTAAATAAATATAAAAAGTTATTATGCCATTAAATGTACCTAAAACCATATTAGAAGTAGATATAGGCAATTATTTAAATTAATTTACTTCTTTATTTATTACCTTTGTATGTATCCCCATATTTGTTAACAATTGATTTGTTTAATTTCTCCTTTTATTTCTGTTTTTTATATTATATTTTACATTTTGCTTTAATTGTTTAAATGCATTTAATAATCAATATTTGTTATTTTTTGCAATTATTATTCATTAATTTATTAATGTTTTTATGGATTTATTTTCTGTTTTTATTTTCTGTAATCTATCCTACTTTTATTTGCTTTTGTTATTTTTGAGCCTGTAGTCTGTGATGTTGTTTAAATGTATTGCATTGTGCAATGTTACGTTGTTGGGGTCTTTTTTAAAAAGTGCAGTTTGATGCAACATAAACCACAAAATGCTACACAGATTTCCGTGAACACAGCTTCACAAAATGTACAGTAGCTAGATTTGGTTGCATTAAACTGTGCAGGGGTTTGTGTTATTTACTTGTATTTCTTCATGGATTAGCTGCTCACCATTGAGTCTCATCGTCGCACATATCCCTCTCCCCCTCTCTCTCCAGAGACAAGCCAGCCACCCAGCCAGCCAACAAGGCAGTCAACCAGCCTTTAATGCTCTAGCGTGTTTGGCTTAGTCCTAATCCCCCTTGGCTCACTTTAGCCATTATCCAGTCAGGGCTGCAGTTAACAGGCTATATTATGATCAACCAGAGCCGTCCAGGGTCATGAAGAATATGCCGTTATGGGAATAGACAGCTCCCAAGCTTTGCATTTCTCCTTGCGGAATGCAATGCTCCTCCAATTCTTCACATTTTACACAAAATTACAGACAAATATGAGGAAAAAGGTGAAGTCACAGACATCTGTCTTGGCATGACTTTAAGAACCATAATGCTGCCTATTCACAGTTAAACCTTCCTTTGTATAATGTAATGAAGGTGTGGAATATTTCAATGTGAGGATTGTAGGGTTTGGAAGAGGATTGTGGTCTTAAGGTAGATTAAATGAAGCAGCAGAAGATGAATGTATTCCTTGAGGGCTTGTATTTGGAGCATGTTATGAACTGTGCATTGTGTTCACACGCATTCACAGATGATTGATGGAGCTCCTGCTCTACCTACCAGTTCCTGTCACTTCAGGTAGACTACAGACGCTGTTAATGTTGCTCATGATGTCTACAATAGTCTTCTTGATGGTGATTGACTTGCTCCTGCCTGACAGTGCTTTAAACCTGCCATGGAGCTACTGTGTCAATGTTAATCTCATCTTCCTGTATGGGGGCTTGTGTGGGTTGTTACCTTTAAAAAGTGAATGATGAATGATGAATGCAGCTTGTTTTCCATAGTGGCTTTTTCATCTCACGTCCAAACTGCCGGGTTGTATCATGAAATCCCTGGATTATTGAAATGCATCACAGATTTAATGCAATCCATGCAATTCATGTTCTGTAACACTGATAACTGAGCCCTGAAAGAGACATTTTTAGGTGACCAAAATGTGACGGTTAGCATTCATAACTTGAAAAGAAACTGTAAAAGTGTTGTGATCTGCTAGATAGCCTTGCCCTAAAGCATAGCCTGCTTCATCTTCTATTTTACTATTTTACCATAATTTACAGAATCAACATCATGCTATATCGCAGAAGACTTGAAACTAGTGATTGAGAATGTAAAATCATTAGGAAAATGTTTACTAAGGGTGATAATTTACCATTGACTTTCACACAATCTAACTACCTTTTGCAACCAGTGCAGTCGCCCCCTGCTGGTCATTAGAAAGAATGCAGGTTCAAGGCACTTCCGCATTGGTTCACTTTTCATTTTGCTGTTTGTTATAGAGTTGTTTTTTTGTTTGTAC
This sequence comes from Serranus cabrilla, assembly GCA_903364295.1. Taxonomy (NCBI): domain Eukaryota; kingdom Metazoa; phylum Chordata; class Actinopteri; order Perciformes; family Serranidae; genus Serranus; species Serranus cabrilla. The sequence continues at coordinate 12,217 of CAFUXE010001851.1, read as the reverse complement.
AGCAAACATTTAAATGAGTGTGTTTGCTTTCTTTTGCAGGGACTTGATGCCTAAGTCATCAGAAGGTCAGCTGACCATGGAAAAGACCCCTAGCTACTACGTTACCAAGGAGGTCCCTGCAAGAATCTACACCATGTCTAAAGACACAAAGCTGATTGTAGTCGTCCGGGATCCTGTCACCCGGGCCATCTCAGACTACACCCAGACTCGGTCCAAAAAGCCGGACATCCCCTCCTTCGAGAGCCTCACTTTTAAGAACATGTCAGCAGGTCTGATTGACACGACATGGAGCGCCGTTCAGATTGGCATGTACGCCAAACACCTTGAGCGCTGGCTCAAGTATTTCCATAAGGAGCAGCTGCTGTTTGTCAGCGGAGAGCGTCTGATCAGTGACCCCGCAGGTGAGATGGCTCGTGTCCAGGACTTTCTCGGGCTCAGGAGAGTGGTCACACAGAAGCATTTCCACTTTAACCCAGCAAAGGGCTTCCCCTGCCTTAAGAGACCTGAGGGGAACAGCAAGCCACACTGCCTGGGCAAAACCAAAGGCAGGACCCACCCTAATATTGACCCAGAGGTGGTGCAGAGGCTAAGGGACTTCTATAAACCCTTTAATAGCAAGTTTTACCACATGACAGGTCATGACTTTGGCTGGGACTGAGAAGAAAGCCATGAAGACGGACTCCTGCTGGTCCCTTGTCTGTGTTTTCACTCTGGAGATATTGTTATAGAGTGTATGTACAGTATTTGGTGGATGTGTAAAAAGTTCAGAAGTCTATTTTATGATAATTTATTGTTATGATATTAACTCACTAAGCTGCCTAACCAGGTTTATTCATGATCCACAACACACGTCATGTTCCAGGCTTAATTTTCATCGAGTTCATAAACATTTTTATAAAAGCACAATATTTTTACGGGTATTATGAGCGGGGTCAGTATCCTTTTTTTCCATCAGGACCATTTTTTGGCCTCATGTGGATAACCACTTCTTTTTCTTTTCCAAACGCTGCTTCACCTTAAGCTGAAAGAGATCCAACTTTAAAAACAACTGGTAATATCCCCTTAACATTTGCCTGACCCTCCTAGGTCTGTGGACCCACTTAGTCAGGTCGATACAGGCCTCAGCTGATCCAGTGCCACTTGCCAGGTGGATCAATAATGTAATAGCTCCTCATCATGTCAATTAGACCTGAGTGATGGCACTGCCTTGATCTCTCGGGCACCGCAATAAAACATGGATCCATTAATGGTAGTAAGTTTATGGTTGACCCCTGAGCCAACTTCAAATTAATATAATAATGTGAATTTCCACTGCAATGTTTTGACTTAACCACTATTTATACCGTTTCTACAAAGGAATGTTGATCAGGATCCAATAGAGGGTCCTGTCACGATACTTTGGAGATGTTTTTATCCAAAAACCTGCTGCACAGGCTTCATAATTCGTATTGCTCTTTCCAAAAAGAAAATGATTCATTTGGCTTAATCACATTCATTGATCTGTACTGAAATGGCTCTCATGGATCATCCTGTACAGCTTCTCTTTTTTCTTTCACCACAGGTGATGCTAGATGAGTTAATAACGCTCTTAGCCATGAAAATACAACGACTGAAATAAGCATCTATATAGTTTACTTTCAGTAATAGCTGAAAAGAAGTCAATTAAACTTACCATGGACCAAAATTCCCAGACTAGTCAACCAGAATAAAAGTTGGAATTGCACTTTTCTGCAAACCTTTGATAGGTTAAATCTTGATGTTGCTGAAATGCTGCAACCCGTTCTTGCGCTGGGTCGCAGTTTAAAACCAGAAGTTGTGAATTCAAACAAAACTAATTGATTATATTCATGCAACAAAACATGGTTAAGATTGTATTAAAGAAAACTACTGCTGCTGTTTGTTAGCCTGGTGTGCGTCAAAGGTTTGCAAAAATGTAAAATCCAAACTTTTTTGTGGCATCTGGGCTGAAAATTCCACATTTAAATTCCATGTATGGTTGAGTTTTATTCAACCTTTATAGAAATACATTTGTCAGCAATTACACAGACATCATTCCATAATGATGTGCTGCAACCCCGCTGTCGTAGAGGCACTATTTTGCTCTATGCGTTGCTTTACAAACATGGAAATGAAGCCGGTTTGACTGAGAAGTTGATTAAAAGTTGTGATCATGTCATTTTTATGAAGTAAGAAATAAATATGTTTTACCAAAATATAAACAGTCTCTCATTGTTTACTTTAAAGATCTGGAGAATTCATCAACTTTCTCTCTCCAGAATCACATACTACACTTTTGACACCTTTGTGCTATATTATTCTAACAAAAAACACTGTTTTTGTCCTAATTTTACTGTCTTAAAACACTGAACTTGTGCTGCTTTTTAATGCACTACCCCCACCTCACCTGTATGTTCTGAATCCCTGCAGGCAAAGGTGTACTGCTGCGTCTAATTCACCATCAACTGGCTAATTAGCACAGCGGCGTTAACTACTTTTAGCTGCCTCAGCCTCCCCCCGCTGCCACCAATGAGTGGGTTTTGTTGCCATGACCCCCAGAAACACATAACAAAGTGTCAGGTTTCTCATCTGGAGAGGCATGGCATATTATGAAAAACACTGGCATTCCTTTATGTCCCTGGATGACACTTAACACTCGATGATATGAGGTGAGATCAGGTTTCAAGCTGCTGTTTGGATGTGTTTATGTGGGTGTGAACAGGAGGTGCTCGTTCCTGTTTGCGTGTGTTTGCGCCATGACTTAAAGCTCTTTTATGCTGCTGCTGATAATCAGAATTAAGATCTGCTGCGTATATTGACTCCAGCATCTTCTGTTAATACGCTCCGTCATATTTTAAAGCACCACAGGTTGTCTACGCACTCGCCTCAAGCAACCCGTCCCATCCATCATGCAGCACAGCTAACCGCAGAGCAGAAGGTTATGGTTCAAGCAAGATATGAATCACCCCGCTCTATTAACGAACAACCTTTATTTAACTCTCCAGCAAAACACCCTCATTTACCTTAGGCTGCCAGAGGTGCTGAAGCCAGTCTCCCTGGTGGCAGGCTAGCAGTCTGATCACTCAGGAAGCAGCTCCCTTTGCAATTACAGGGATAGAGGAGGGGTGCTGTAATTGCTAGGCTCCCAACAGGGGAATTGCTGTTAGTGCACATCCCTCCAGGCTGTTGTAAGGGAGGCTGCTGTTGTTTGAAGGTTAAGAAGACAAGGAAAATAAGACACCTGGCAGCCCTGAGCATCAAGCGACTTCACACATCTACTTGGCAGCTACCACTAGGGAACAGAATCAGAGCGGGCAGAATACAAGTGAAAGAAAATAAAACATCATACAACAGCAGACTGTTTGGTTTAGAGAACAGATGTGCAGAAATTCGGTGCTTGGGCTGGCAGCGGGACCAACTGTCGCCTCATTATGATGTCAATGAAAAGCCTTTGTATTCTGACAGGATGTCACTCATGCAAGACGCGAGTTAAACATGTTTGATCCGTGCCTGCAGAAATGATTGCAAGTCATTCGTGCACTCTGTGTTTGACTCGATTGTGTGCGTCACTCTGTGTTTCAGGAATTTAGTCGAGTTCTTCACCGTGTTATGTGTCATTGGCAATATAAGTAATGCATCCAACGACGGGAGGGGATTATGAGCAGACAAGGGCGTCACTTTGTGTTGAAGTGATGGGGACGGAAGGACTCAGATGATTCTTTTACATTTTTTTATGGGCTCGGAAAATGCAACTTTTGGCCATGAGTGCAGGCATAATTCTGCGGGTCAACAATGCAAAAATACAATAAGGCTTTTAAAAAGTAATAGAGGTGGCAAAAAAAAACATTTCCAAAGTGTTGAGGACACGACCTCAGCATCCTTAGCAGGTAGGAGGCCGAGTCTAAAACCAAAAATATACCAGGTACATGGAGCATGCCTTCACCTAGAGTAGTGCAGATAAATCCAAAGAAATTAAAAACGAAGGTTTCTAATTCTATCATACAATAGTATATCTGGTCTTACAGTATTTTTGGACTTAAAAAGATAATCTCACTGACAGAAAGCTGAAATTTGCTGAGTCCTGCAGAGAATCACGTTTCTAAACACACCTTGCAGGGATTAAATAAGATTTAGTAACTTTTTCCCCCCATATATGGATTGCTGATCTTTACATCCGCACATGAATAGAGTGAGCTCCTATATGATACAAGGTCAGTCAAACAGGATGTTAAGTCTATTTTGTTCTCAAAACAAAATGTGTAGAATCTTTTTATTTTCTCGCACATCCTGTTCTTCGATAAGCTAAGAAAGATCATGAAAAAGGTCAAAGAAAGTTGTTGCTTTGGTTGAGTCCTTGACAAGATGAATAAAGATAAATACTAGAAGTATTTAACTATAAAAGCCTCTAGGACAGAAGAAATTATCAAATCAGAAGGAACAGAACAGGGAGATGATCTTTACTGTGGTTAAACTTTGTTTCAGTTCTTAATAAGACAATTGCCTTCCTCTCTGGCCCTGAGTCTTTTATTCTGCATTGTCCAAACCTTTAATCCTAATCCGATAGGAAAGACAGGCATTAATCTGAGACAGAAGACTTGGAGTTGACGTATATGTGCTGACATAGCTAATCCAAATCTAATCCCTCCTTCGAAATGGCTTCTTAGCTTTGTGTGGGACCAGTTTGATTTACTTCAAATACAACACGGAGGAGAGTTTATGAGGCAGAGGTTTTTTTTTCCTTTTCTCAATTACAGATTAGTGCACAGCACACCCACACCTTGGGCTTGTCAGGTCAAATCTAAGCTCTGAATATCACTGCTGTCAGATTGTGATGTGTGCGATCAGTTCCTCATTGGCAGGATGAAGTGCTGTGAATGCTCCGTTGAGCCTGAAAACAACTTGTCATAACACATAGCAGAAGCAAACATTTCTCAACACGTTGTTGTTAAAGTAATAAGGCAGATTTCTCCGGCATCTGTTCAAATGCAGCAGAGCTGTGGTTTTGTATAATTCATTTTCTCCTGTGGATATCATTGCTCCAGGGCTCAATACATGAAAAGGACAATTCAGTGTGAAAATGAATTTTCATAATGTGTTGCGTTAGCTTCAACAGTTTATTCAACATCTGTGAAGTTAAACAGGCGGAGAGGGACGAGTCATTCCCTGGTGATGATACTTCACTGTAACAGTGAAGTTTACAGTTATTCTCATGTTAACTCCTGTTTCACTTGAACATAAAAGCAAGAATTAAATATATTCAAATCACTTAATGTAGATTCACACTTTCACAATAATACGTTTTTAAATGATTTTTCAATGATTAAATACAGGAAAAACAATACAAATTATAAACACAACAACATGACATAAATAAAAATGATAAAAAATAAAATAAAATAATAAATTAATCAGGCAAAACAATTGGACAAAAAGATAAATAAATAATACAAATATAAGATAAAATTGAAATTAATACTCATTCAAATAATAATAGAAATATTCATATAAAAATATATTTTTTTAAAGATATTGGCTTTGCAATGTTTTCTTTTCTTTCTTTTTTTTTTTTTAGTAAACTTCAGATTCAGATGAGTAGTAGACTGAGCTTTAAATAAAATGATTAACAATAATTTCCAGTTAATGATTATAATGATTGTATTGGGTAAAATACCGTTATAGTTAAGTATTTTTCAAAACCTATAACTTCACATTTCATAACATGTTTTAATGCTGCTCATGTCACTTACTTACACTTTTATCACAACATGAGCTGAAACAGATGGGTTTAGAGTCGTCAGATCTCTTTTTTTTTATCACATATTTCATTTTCTTTGACTCTAATTAGCCTTCAGGCATCAGTTTAGCTTCACTTTGTGTGCTGTTGGTATTATAATACCACTTGAAAACACTCGCTCCTATAGTGGAATTTTATTTACTCTGTTGTCGTTCAAGTGTCCAAAACACAAAGCCCTTTGTTCTTTGTCTTTAAACCATTAACCTCATGCAAAACAGCTGATCTCCACAGTCTCAAAGGGTCGGCACTGCAGGCTTTGTCCAATGAGATTATTAGACTTCACATATGGCACTCAACATGGCTGACAGTCTGAGCTTTGAAGCTGCTCGGGTTTTTTCTTTAATAATCGTGCCAATCATTCTGATTAGGCAAACATTTCTTATAAGCTTCATTTCGATCAGATGTTGACGATATAAAAAGCCACAGATGGCAAGTAAGTCGGTGTTTACACATTTCATTTGAAAATTTGTACTTTTTACTCCACTTCATTTATATGACACTACTACTGTAGTTATCAGTTACCTTTTACATAATGAAAAAAACATATATATGACATGATACAGTACTGTACAAATCTACCTAGCAGTAAACAAAGTATCTAGAAGTATCTCCACATGGATCGTCTACAACATTATAATGCTCCTACAAGTAATTGTCAAAGATAAAAAAAAGAAATAACATAATAATAAGAAATTAGATTAATACAACAGTTTGAAAGGAGACCTACTGCATAATGAGTAATTTTCTTCTTTCAAATGACATTTTCTGATCATTAATTTACATTTTGAGCATGGTATTTCTTCTATTATTTCATGCAAGAATCTGACCACTGTGAAATCACATTAGTCTATACTGTTCAAAGGACAAACAGAAACTATGATGTCGTGAAGACTGGCTGTTGCATCACCTCCACCAGTGAAATCCAAGTGTTGTAACCAGAGATTCCCAGGAGGAAAAGGATGAAAGGAGAAGTGCCCTCTAACCGATACAGGCAGCTCTGTCGTTAATGTTCAGTCTGTGGTCTCCCAGCACTATTTGTTGCAGTCGCCCGCCTGCCTGGTACCACTTTGGACTCTCCATTAGGCTGGTCCTCTCCAAATCCCTGTGGCATGCTATTGTAATGACTTTATCACTCTAACTCATTCATTGAGTCCCTGATCGCAAAAACGATTTCGGCTTTGGAATTGTGTCACTGAACTCTGCTAAAAGCACATTAAAGGAATATTTCACCCCCAAAATGATCATTTGGATAAAAATGACTCACCCTGTGGTACATGAATTAAAGAGGGACACTTTTGGGGTAAAGCTTTCCTTTAAAAAGCATGCAGGAATACTGATGCAACACATGGCATTTAAAGCTTTTTAAAAAG
>CAFUXE010001850.1:55872-67132 GCA_903364295.1 Serranus cabrilla | reverse complement strand
TGTGTGTGTGTGTGTGTGTGTTATTGCCCTAATGTGAAGGTGAAAAGTTGCGGTGAAAGTTATTTTCCAGACCAACAAACACTAATGCATAGAGATGACATTGTTTTATTTGCTGTTCATTGCTTTAGATTACGTTTTGATATCTATTTTTTAATTTTACTGAACGCAGACGTGACATAAATCTTAGTTTGTCAGTTTAAATCCAGAGGCAGTGGCTTCCAGTTCTTTAAGTGTGACCCATAACTGGCTGCTCTCCTCTATTGTTCTCATCCCAGGTAACCTTATCTGTCCTAATCCTGGTCATTTGGAGCTAATCCTCGCCCAGACCAACCGGTCAGTGCTCCATCTCTTGTTTCAGATAGCATCTGATCTTTACTACTTTACTATAAAAAGAACACATTACTGTTTGCAGACAGACAGATGCTTTTTATTGAGAACATACTACTGTAATAGAAGAGTGAAACATGTTACAATCCCCACTTTGATTTCCATTACAAAGCCTAACAATTATATTTAAAGAGTGTGAAGAAGTTTCAAAATATCCATCCATCCATCCTGATAAGAACAACTTTGCATTTCCTTTTCTCCCATAGTGTCTCAATCATCTAGGAAGGCCCAACCGCACATTTCACTCATATATTTTCTATAATTGCCCTGATGCATCACAGTATCCATGTGCATGTGTTCACTTATAGTAATGGCAGTAAGTTTCTGGACTGGAAGAGGGCGATTTTCCCGAAGAGATAAACATATTGTTCCAAAGCCCCTTTTCTATGAAAACACAGGTTTTTTGCCCTCTCTATATTAGTGTACTTGAATGTACAAATGGTAATTTTCACTCAAACTTTATCTTTCCCGAGCCTTGACTAATCACAACCCTGTTGTAGCACCATAACGCACAATTATTATTTAGCAAGTAAGGCTGCAGTCTCTCTTTGGACTGCAGCAGGTCATTGTTTCAGGATGATGGACTGTTGGACTAATAGGATTTTAATCCAATTGGGAAATTTTGGTGCTTGAACAACGGGCAATTCCCAAACTATTAACATCAGCTCATTCCCACCCGTAATGCTGCCAAAATCAATCACACCACCTCAGAGAAAACAACCGCAGAAACCTCAAACAAGCCCAAATAGATTTATAGGGTAGAAAACATCAGCGTATCAGTCTGGTTATTCTGATTATATGTGCTGATACACATTCAAAGCAATGATAAGTGATCCCAGACGAAACAGGAATCATTTTGGGTCTTGAGCTTGTTCATCGGTCTGGATCATCGTGGAATCCTGAGAAGATCCAAACCAAGAGTTATGGTTACTTATTGATCCCTATAAAAACACTTGTGTCTTGGAGAAAATCCTCATGATAACGACCAAACTAGAGATATGTAAAGTAAGTCACAGGGTGACGGTGTGCTCGCATGCAGTGTCCAGTTGTTGTGGTGTCACTATGAGGAATATGGAATAGTTTGGATATGCCTGGAAATCATTTGAAGAGGTGCTCTTACCTAATGCGTCCAGGCCAGGCTGATGAAGGCCGGGTCATCCAGATATTTTGGCAGGATAGATCTGCGCCTTCTGTTGGACTGGCTGCAGTTCTGCGAGGAAGGTGAAAGATAGTAATCAAGACTAATTCTCTTAAACTTGTAAATGTAACCTTTCTTTTTGCAGATTTTTGCAAATGTATTGAGGAACTGGTCGTACCGGGACACAGGCATTACTCTGAGAGACACACAGCTGTAATCTGCAGTGCAAGTAGACGTCCCCATTTTTTCCAGAGAACTGGAACGTGTTGAAAGAGAAGTAGTTGGACGTTCCAAGGCCATTGCCCTCCATTTGCACCGTCTGGTCAACTGGGTTAGGGCAGCTGCTCAAACACAGGAAAGCATGCAACATTTGCCAACAACAACAAATGCAGGTTTATTCACCTCGAGCATCTCTGAGTGTCTCACCCTGCGATGATAAGGTCATATCTCAGGCTGCCAGTCGGCGAGGGCCGATCCGTCGCCCAGCAGGAGTCGGTCACCACAGCGATCATGTTTTCATCCAGCCCCTCTGCCTTCAGCTCCACCCAGATTTTCTTGTCCAGTTGGAACTCGATGCTTGACTCGATAGCGGTCATGCGGTCAGCATTGTCGTAGGCCTTCATGGTTAGATTGTAAATCCATTCACCAGAAGTCATCTGCTGCATCACAGAGCTGGAAAGCAAAGCCGCTTCCTGTTAGCTTCAGTCTGCACACAAACAAGCGGTGAAGCTCCGTCTGCCTTCTCTCAGTGACAACCAGGGGACAGCATGGAGCTACAGACTACAGCCACCACACACCTGTCTCTGATTCTGATGGGCATGCTGTTGATGTCTGGCTGTCTGTAACGGCAGGAGAAGTCGATGTGCACCGGGCTCTGGCGGTTGATCGGGCCAAACGTGGAGATGTTCCGGGACATGATGGCGTTCTTGTAGATGATTTCACTGTTGTTTGCCTAAATGGTCACATGGAGACAAGCTGTCACTGCATTTGCATCAAGTCAGCTTGCAGCATTTATCCAACATTAGCTGATGCTTTCATTAAGTGCAGCAATAGACACATTTTCCAAGCTCTGCAACTAAAAAGTTTCAGCCTTGGGTTGAAAGGTTGAAAGTAAATGCTACCACCTGTTGAGAGTTGAAATACTAACTAGTAAAGGGCACTCACCATGACCACTGTGCCACAAGTGTTGCTGCTATCAAAGCTGAACGTCACCATGTGAGTCAGGTTGTTCAGTTCACCTTTGCAGGCCTCATCATTGAGATGTAGGAAAGAGTAGTCGATGCTCTTTTCCTCCAAGAGACAATTAGCCAGAGTTAGCGAAGCAGACTTATGGTCACAAACCGTCGCCTCACCTGGACAAGAAAATGTTACATTAATTTAGCTTTGGCCCATGCAACTTAACCTATGAGACTCTATATACCAGAAAAGAGGATAAGAATATCAATATCTATGATTATTTTGTGCTAAAGCTCTACATTTGGCACAGTAAAGTTGACATGCAAGTCAAATAAGCACAAGTTTAACTCAATTCAAGCTTTTATTGTCATTGTATAGCAAACAATGAAGTCAATGAAGACTTCTAAATTTAAGACTACTGAAACGTTTCAATAACCAAATGCTGGTTACATTTTTCCTTGAAGGGAGGTTTCTTTGAACAGCTGTGACTCTCTTGTGTCATAGCTTACTCACCAAAGGTTCCTGCTGATCTGTACTTGGAGGCAAAAATGGCCCGACAGAGGCAGCGGGGTTCCCCACTAATGCTGTTACCGCAGAACTCATGAGGACTGCAAAACCTGTCCGGACAGAAGGCCTGATGGCCCGCAGCTGAAACAGAAGGAGAAAACAATGGCTTATAACTGGCTGCTAAAAGTCTTTTTCAGGTATATAAAAATACCATGTAAACACTATGTAGAGTAGAAATGGCCACATTACTTCAGAAGGTGAAGAAGGTGCTCAAACAAGGTTGTCTTTTAAGCAATTCATTCATGAATTCAGCAGGTCATACCAGTTCCTCTTTAAACATAACTAAAGATACTGAAAGAGACTGACAGCACTTTGTCTTTGACCTCCAGCTCTCCACAGTGACGTTGCTGTAGCGGCTGCAGGTTCTGGCGTAGGCCTCCAGGAACTGACACTTGAGACGATCCACCGCAGGGTATCTGCACAGAGTGTGTGTGCAGGCGGTTATGAACGGCTCTGGGTTGACGTGCTTGTTGCAGGCAGTGAAGGGACTCCGCTTCAGGAGATTACACCTGTTCAAGTGACAAGTTACTTGAAAGCTCAATCATCAAGGACAGTAAGGCACATGTTGACAATAATAAACAAGATAAACGGAGTTTAAGTTACAATTTCATCCCTGGTTAGAAGACACCAACCAACATAATTCTGACAAAACTTTTACAGCACATACCGTATGATTTGCTATGAAACAGGACATGTTTAAACACTTGGTTAAGGCTAAAATAACAGATAGGTTTAAAAACCATCCCGCGAACAGGACATGGACACTGGACTCCCAGTTGGACGTGGCTTTAAATGTGACATCGCTTTATCACTGGAAGAAATTTTGTGGGATGGCTACAAATTCCAGTGCATCACTTTTTTAAAGGAAACAATCTTCAACCATTCAACAGACCAGCCTGCAGCACCACATTATAAACTAGCAAAGCACTCAGAGAGCGCAGACCATCGCCAAGGCAACAGGGTCACTCACACAGCACCAAACTGCACCTGAAGGATTATAGTGAAAACATGTATTTTGGGACACTGGCATTGAAACATTTCATCAACTAGATGGCAGCAGTTAGTGAAGGCAATAGGGTCACTGAGCAATAATATAAATTCACAATATAAATCCCAGATGGTTCCTGATCACCGATCACCACCAAAATCTAACCACCTGTTCCTCGTCCCAACACACACGCTGTCCCAACATTTCATCCAGAACTTTTTGAATTATTTTGTACACAAACAAACAAACGCTGGCACATAACCTCCTCCCTGGCCCTTGGTGGAGGTAATTAATATGGTAAAGCAGAAGTTAATGTTACCCGTTAAAAAATTAGGAAAGTAAATCTGTGTTTACCATTCAGTTGCGGTGTTGCAGTTGATTGTACTGTCAGCAGTGTCATCATAATGTATCTCACAGCTATGGAGAAACAAACAGCACAAGATGAACAACTGGCCAACAACTTAATACTTAAACTGCAATAATGAAAACCAATTCATTCAACTGAGAAGTAGTTTGAGGTCTTACCCTGCGGCTGAATGGTCAGTCACCTTCTCTCCAACCAGAGGTTTGTTAGAATTGCCACATAAACCGTTCAGCTGGGCTCCACTTGGTCCTGCCAGTTTCAGGAGAAAATGTGTGACAGATCACTAAAGTTTTAACGCGGGTTAACTGTTAACAGATATCAAAAATGCCGCAAACTTTGACATTATTTATCTCTGAACTGAAAGGAGAAATGTACCTTTTGTTCAGAAAACAATTCCAACTGACACAACAATATTCTGAGACAGATGGAGAAGAGAGGGATTTGATAATAAGCATAATTTTATCCAGTCATTTCGAACTTGTACCCGTCATGTGGATTGTTGTGGTGGAGCCATCAAAGTGGACAGAGAGGCTGTAGTTGGAGGCTGATATCTTGGCAGTCAGTCCGGTCTGGTCCTTAGAGAGCTCCACACCGTGGACCACCTGAGCTGTGGCGTTGAGCGTCAGAACTTCCTCGTTTAGCTTTATTAAAGTAGAGAGGCATTAACATCATGAGGCCACATCTTTAAAAGCCCAGTGACTGTTGCAGGACGTCCCTCACCTGAACCCTGCCGCCTTGTTCCAGTGAAATCTCAACGCCTGCTTCATCCAGCTGCAGAATCACACGATCCAAAAAACTAACATCTTTACGGCGTCTCTCCTGGAAAAGCCCCAACACCCGGAGCCCGGGGATCGGTGAGCGCGCCATCAGAGTGTACGCACAGCGGTCGGGGACGGAGTGAACTCTGCCCACGAAACTGATGACAGTGGAGCCGGTCACAGTGCACACGGCGTTCATCCTGCAGCTGATAGGATAGGGAAGTCAGTTAATTAGCAGAAAGGGTTAATGAGTGCAGCTGTGACTATATAATCATTAAACTGAAGGGAGAGGAGCAATTTAAGATAACATTCCTTTAAGTTTCAGGTCATAAAGTCACTGGTTTACATTGTAAATCTTCTGTGAGCTGACTAGATCTAGATAAGGACACAGAGCTATTCCAGGGCCAACACACATCTGCATAAACACCATAAACTCTGTAGTGAAAGTGTAACATCAGGTGAGCAGCTCTGGTTGGCTGCTGGGTCAAAGTCCAACCTGTTGTCGGGGGTTTGTCCAAAACCCAGAAGAAAAACTGTGGAAGAGAAATTGTTCTTCACTCTGTGTTGTGCTCTGGCCTGGTCACTGCAGAGTCCAGCTGCTCATCACATCTGGGTATTATTCTTTAATAAATGAACTTTACTCAGTTGTTTTGAGTTTTTTTGTAAAAGCCAAGTATAGATTAAGGGCCCCAGCTCTAACACAACTGAAGGAGACAGAGAGATAAAGATGAAGATTTACCTGCCGTCGCCCTGGCAACGCTCCATGGGACCACAATCACTGACGGCAGCAGCGGCTCCACTCACATCACAGGTGACCGTGGAGCAGGAGTTTGGGTCGAATGCGGTCGTGTTGGTCTTATAAACGACACCTGGGAGTTCAGAACAACGTACCCACTGTTAGCCTGCTGGATCACAGACTATAAATGATTCTAACTTTTGCTTTTAAGATGTAAAATTAGGATCCACTGGATGTTCTAACCGGAGAGTCTGCACCCGCTCACGTCTGTGATGACGCCGTTGTTTGTGTCCGCTGTCTGGAAAGTCTGTTTGGAAACCGTGAGGCCGTCCACTCGAGCATCGGCCTCCTGGGACATGACAGAAAGACTCAGTCAGGGACGTGTTCAGCCAAACGGTTTGCAAATAAACAGAAACCATATGTGGAAAATGACACTGATTGTCTCATAGTTAACAGCATTAAATGGTGTGTAGGTTGTGATTTCTACATGTGAAATAAATGAATTATTTGGCATCAACTTTGAAGCAGTATAATATATACATATATATATATATGTGTGTGTGTGTATTATACTTACAACAGCAGCACTCTGGTACCCAGAATGTGTCTTGATTGCCAGAATTGCTTGTTTCCCAAAGTTACCAAGTTCAACTTGTTCAATCTGACAACAGGAAATGGACAAAAAGACATCCATGTACTCCAGTAAAGCTTCATGATGTCGTGAATCTGTGTCTCACAGTGTGAATCATCACTGATGCCTGTGTTAAGGCATGAGAAACTGGAGGTGATCGAGAGGTTAATGCACTCAGGAAAGAAAGAGGGAGGGGTGAGAGATTTGAACTAATAAACTAGTAAAAGTGATTCAGAATAGTTCTCGGGGGATGTTGTGCATTCCCAGGAGACGGCCTGTTCACAGCAGTTAGTCTCTGTCACACCTTGGACGTGAAGTTGAAGTCTCATTCCAAGTTTTTAACAAATGACAGAAACACTAAAACCAGAAACACACTCACGTCAGCGTGCTGGCTGTCTTTTAAAGGTATTATGTTGACACATTTCCCAGCATTCCTGAGGTTTGGCAGCAGTTTATGGACCCCGGATCCAGTGGGAATGGGTTTGGTCAGAACTGATAGTCCTCCTCTGTCAGCGCTCCCTCCAGACATCATAATACAGTCGTTTTTGACTCCCGGTCTGTACACGCCGTTAAAGCAAACGGCAAACCTGTCGGCATCGAAGGCCACCTGACACAGGAAACACATAACAATAAAAAGCTTGTTTATTCATTTATTCCTGCACCTTCAGCTCCACAGCTGGGAGATTCATCACGGAGGACATGGAAAAAAACAGAAAACAGGTCCTGAATTTCTGAAGAAAAACAACCAGCTGCACGTGCACAAAACACAAAGAGGGAAAACATGTTTTACAGAAGTTCTGTTGTGTAACGTGAGTTTGGATGTTTGGTGGCTTTAGTACATGCAGATGTCCTTCAGGTGTGACATTTGTTCACCTGCTCTAACCGCTTTAAAACCCCAAACACACAGTGACTCACGTAGACGGTGTGGTACTCCCGGCCGTAGTACGTGATGGGGCAGGAGCTGATGTCCATCTGCCCGGAGCTGGTGAAGGTCTGGTTTGCTGCAGCTGAGCCTGAACACATGGAGACACATTACACAGTCTGTCTGTCTGTGCAGGTTTCCTGTCAGTGTCCCGGGTTGCTCCCAGCGTGGAGCCGTCTCACCTGTCAGCAGGATGAGTGCAGCCAGGTGACGCACGGAGCAGCCAAACATTTTGACAGAAATCTGAAACACAGTCGACACAATTTCAACTTTTTCTGATCAGAAAATGGAAATGAGGCCTTAAACAACTTCAGGGTGAGCGGCTGCTGAAGCTGATGAGAGAATCTAAAGTATAAAACTGGTTTCCTACATGATTCCATGTGTGTTCTTTTATAGTTTCGTTGTCTTCAGTATTAATGTATAATGTTGAAGATAATAAAGAAAAACACTGTGTGCATATGTGTGTGTGTGTTCATATAGTTTGTAGGACTTGCTGTTTAAATCAAGCAAATAAAGAAATAAAGAAATCTTCTCTGTATTTCCTTTTATTTCTCAGTACTTTTTGTAAAATATGCATGAATGGATTGGTCTTTTTTCATGACATTTATTATATATTCTGTTAGTTATTTTTTCCATTATGAATAAACAAATCCAGCTTTATTTTTTATTACAGCATCAAGCAAAAGCTGCAGCTCGAACCAGTTCAGGATGAAGCTGCTGAGAGCCGTAAATTAATGCTAAAATATCAGTTCAATCCCATTTTCATTCTTTAAAAGTTCAAATATTCTCCACAGTTACCTTCACCTTCATTTGATGACACAGCAAAATGTGCAACAGCTGTTTATTTATTCATATTTAAGTATATTTTGTCTATATTTAGCCGCCATTAAAGCTGCTGCCTGAGTCAGAGTGAGAGATAAATCAAAGTGTCCTACCTGCTGCAGGTGAGCTGTGTGTGTGAGCAGCAGCTCCATCCGTCCCTCAGCGTCCTCAGCCTGTTTACTCCCAGCACAGCAAAAAAACAGATTCTTCACCTTTTGTCTTCTTCAAACTGGCTTCTGTCACCAAACATTCCAGCTGCTAATACTCTGTGATTAACTAAAAGTGACTGATGCACAAAGTGAGGACAGCCATGTCAATCACTTAATAACATTACAACATATAATGAAAACACAGTTGTTATCTCTTTGTGTCTGTGTTGCGTCTATATTTAGACCTCAAATCCTCTTTACGTGTGTGTGAGGTGTGTAACAGGTTGGGCGTGTGATGCCTTCAGAAATTTGCAAAAGACAAAAGAAAAACACCCCAAAGCTCAGAAGTTCCTGCTGGAATGTTACAGGGCGGGAAAAAGCTTTTCTCAGAGTTAAACACGCTGACGGTCACATCCATCGTAACAAACACCGTCACACACAGATTCACTTCACTATAAAAACTAGACAAGCACTCAGACTGCAGCAGGCAGCGAGTGTTGTAACCAGTGACAGAATTCAATTAAAAGTTAATCACTTGTTCCTGGTTTCATTGCAGACATTTACTGAAAATTTCATCCAAATCCGTCCATGAATTCTCGAGTTATGGTGCTAACAAACAAACAAACAAACAAACAAACAAACGAACAAACTTCTGTCCTTGGTGGAGGTAGTAACATATCTTTGTATCCCCTTTATATTACACTGTGTATATTCTTTGCATATATAGGTCTATGTATAGAATTGTTATGTTTTTATTTATTGTTCATATTACAACATACAAAAATCTTTTCTCACTAATCTGCAATATGTTTGTATCTTGACCCCCCTCAAACTGACCCACGGAGTGCTTAATTATAAAAAAACAATAAACATCGTATTTATCTCATTATTAACTCTCTAACTAACATCTGATCTAATGTTAGTGTGGTGGTGTTCTTCAGCTCTCACAGATCAGGTCAATGAAGATGAATCACTTGATTTTCAGGAGGTGAAGCTGCTGTGACGACAGATAAAGTCTGATCTCTGTTTTTATTGGTGCGTTCAGCATTTTAAAACCAGGCGTCACTCGTGTGGTAGAAGAACTGATTGTTTTTACATTTCACAAAGGAATTCTCCGTGTAACTGGAGACGTTTCAGGCCTTTTATAACGTGTCTGCAGCTTTTGTTCCCTTTAAGTCCTCAGACCATCGATGCTCTTTGTGCGTCTGTCTTCCTGCCCAGTCAGGTGTGACGAGGATTCATCAGAGCGAAGAAGAAAAACAAAACTAAAGGGAGGCTGCAGGTTTGATGCTCACAGGAAGGAACAGTGAGAAACATCCTGGACCTGGTTCTGGGTTTGATGTGACACCACATAAGAAAACAAAAGGAGGGAAACACAACCCAACCACACCTTCTGCACATTACAAAACACAAGCAGCAGCTTCTACATTTCTGCAGCCTTCAGATGTGAGAGAGACGGTTTGTGTCTGCAGGCAGCAGGAGTTTCTCTGCTACAGGTTTCAATCTGCTTAATGCATTTTAGAAACCAGACGCAGCAAAAAGCGTAAATCACCGGTTAAAGTAAACACACTGTCCATTTACTGCTGTACATGTGTGAGTGATGCCAACCTCCTCTATGATATAAACTCCACTTTCCTTCAACCTTAATGAAATATTGACATGGCCATTTGATTATAAGTTCTCAGCTGGTGTGACTCTGGGACCAACCATCACCCCGTAACGACGAGCCGCGGCCCAAATGGAGGAAAATGTTCAACTTCTAAACTGTGTTTAATGAAATAATGGAGCAGATTGAACCTGAGATCCTACAGAATAACAGTTTACTGATAAACCAGCAGCCTGCTGACGCTGCAGAGGAAAATATTCCCGTTTACACTAAATGAGCTGCATTTTAATTAAAAATCAAAAAGTGCGTCTTAGATAACACAACATCCTTTATTCTAACAGACTCAACAGTTTTCATGCACAAACATTAAATAATAAAGTCCAATAGTGAGAAGTCGTTTCAAAAAGACTCAAACTTTCTCCATGATCGGTTAGCAGATGGAAACTAAAAAAATCCCCTTCAGAATAAAACCACAGGCCCACAACCCACTGAAAATGGGTCCACGACCCACTTTTGGGTCCCGACCCACCAGTTGAGAATCACTGTGTTAGAGGACAGGCGTTTATGAAACCACCCTATGCTGAAACATGAAGCTACTTTGGCCAATCAATGACTTGCACAGAAGTCTGACAGCAAACACAACTCAGGTCCCGATCAGGGAGGCTGTTCCTCCCAATAAACCTCCTCCTGAAGTCCAACAGAACCATAGAGTCCTCGGTCAGAACCTCTTCAGGAGAATCCAGGAGGCCTCCAGCTGCTGCTGGTCAGACTCTTCCTCACATCACATGTTTCTGTAATGAGGTGACCCTGATTGTTCCAGGGGAACCTGTGAACGGGAAACTCTGCAGGAGTTTGGTTCAGGAAACTCGTTCCTTTCGTGGCAGAGTTTATGTTCAGAGATAAAAAGGTTTCATCTCGTGCTCTGGATGGTTCTTATGTACAGATTCTATTAGATTCTTTAGGTTACCAAAGAATTATCACTATAATGGACATTTCCATCAGAACTTAGCAACCAG
>CAFUXE010001849.1:3444-21496 GCA_903364295.1 Serranus cabrilla | reverse complement strand
AGTGCAGATTGAAGTTGGAGCTTCTCTTTAAGAAGTAACATTTGAGCAAGTCAGCTGGGGCCGGACAGACTTAAACACTGACACCTCTCAGCTTAAAATGTGGATTTCAAAAATGAATACATTTGATGTTACCTGCACCTTATGTAACATAAATCCAGGGACCGTTTACCACCTGTTTTGGACTTGTGAAAGCACGCGATCACTACGACAGGAATCTGTCGTAAATATTGTCCAAGATGAAACGGCAAATTATTTTTCGAACTATAAGACACACTTAAAATCCTTACATTTTCTCAAATCAACAGTGCGCCTTAAGTATGAATTCTGGTTGTGCTTACTGACCTCTTTTATACGGCACACGGCGCTCAAAAATCTGTCAAAATTCTTTAGTCCGACTTTGGTAAACTACGAAGCTGCACCGCTTGATGGATAGTCGGAGCATTACGGCTTCTGTAGTCAGGAGCCCTTATTTCATGTTCTCTAGTCCTTGTAAATGCTGAACTTTATAAATAAAGAAAAGAAATACATCTTAAACTATTTCATTTTACAATGGATAACAACCTTTCACAGATGAAACTCTAAATGTCCATAAAAACATACAAAATCCTTCATCCACTTATATCTTTTCATCCATTTCTTGAATAACTTCACTAACCGTTTTTACACAATCGCTTGTCAAAGGTCCAAGGCAAAGCACACATCATCCATTAATGACGACTGAATAAGCTCCATCTGATGAAGGACATTCAGACTGACAAAACAGTGATAACTCAAGGTCCACACTTTTGGCTACAAAGAACCCAAATGCAGCAAGAATAAACTGTAGCCACCCTCTTCAAAGCTCACTCCCATTGGAATTATTAATAATAACACATTTTATTTATGGGCGCCTTTCATGTCACTCAAGGTCACCTTACAAACAGAAAAAGCAGTAGGTTAAAACGACAAACAACAACAAAATCAGCCACATAAAAACAGGAACATGATCAACTATAAAAACAAAGGTGAGGACGGCATTGTCCAACAGAATAAACTCATCTAAACAAGAGTTTTGAGGTGAAGGTGAAGAGAGGTAATGTCACTGATCATGTGTGGGAGAGAGAAAGTAACCATGAGTGTTATATTTATAAAAGTAGCTTATGCTTTGAAACTTTTGTTCCTTCTCATGAATACTTTCCCCACTGTAAAGGCCTCATTGTGACCTAGAATTTCCTCCATGTTGGATGATTGTGCGTCTTATGATACACACCAAAGGCCAAATTAAATGCCGGTGTGGGACCTTGTGTGCCTTTTATGAAGTGAAGCAGTCGTGAGTGTGTCTGTGTGAAGTGGCACAGAGCAGCAATTCATGAATATTTTTCAATGTCACCATGATTATTTTATAGCCTTGGCCATAACAAAATGACCATGCACGCACCAACAAGAGCTCCAACATAAACGACAGTTTGTCCATAACCCCCATAACGACACATATGAGCGTTTTGTCTCTTTATACATACACACATACAGGTCGTGGTTGTAAAATAAAAAAAGCTGTAGTTTCTGTGAATTTATGCTCCAAAACCACTGAGCTATGTTCAGAGCAAAATCTTTCATTTAGACGTTATCAAAGACAGTTTAAATAGTAAATAAATGTACAGAAATGCCGGAAATGAAGTAGTTATGAGGCGGACGTGACTACCGTAAGTTACGTAAAAAAACGTAAGTTATGTAAAAAGTTGTTAACTTTTTTTCACACACTGAGTAAAAATCCACCATTTATTCAACCATCACGCTCCGAGAGTGACATCCAGCACTCAAACTTACCTCGCAGTCAATCATTAGGACTACGTCAGCAGAATGTCGATGGACATTCAAATAAATGAAATAAAATGAATGATACACGTTTTCGTTTGCCTTGTATGTCACGATAATCCTTTGTTCAAGACCAGCAGAGAGTTGATGAAGCTCTGGAATCAGTTTTCCTGGCTGAGAAACGGTTCTTTGACAGTCAAAAAGCAAAGAATTGGTTCAAGACTCGGCACCTGCTCTGGATGAAAAAAGGGGTATTCGGGCTCTCGACCTCCAGCTTTAGAACCACTTTGCATTTGATGGTAAACAGCTGATCAGGTTCAGCTATTAAAGTTGTGGAGATCAGGATTCAAGCAGCGATCCTGAAGCCTGTTGGCTGACAGCAGAGTATAACTTCATTAAAGATGACAGAACAGGGTCCCATTACATTCTAGTGTTCAGTGGATTCATTGATCCTCATAACATTTGGCAACATCAGTGATGGTGAAAAATCAGAGGCTTCATCTTCTCTCGGGCTCCTCTCAGTGGTGGTGATTAACAGGGATCAGTGATCTGAGGCGGCTGAACCATCTCGGGCATCTTGAGTGTTTAAACAGGCGCGGAGGTTAAGTGGCTCTTCACAGAGAATCACTCTGACGTCCTCTGCTCCACATGGTTCACAGCTTTACACTCGTAAAGTCTGCAGAATGTGAGCAGATATCACTAATGTCACGTGTCCACACGCAGCCGACAGAAGGCCACACTCCGGAGATAAGTGCAAGTTAATTACACTCACAGCTGAGGGGTGAACTGCTGCGTGCCGGCTTCAGGCAGAAACAAGCTGGATGATGAGTCATTTCAATTTTTCAGATTTTTCTCTAAAATTAAGGATTTTGAATGTGTAACCAAATCAGCCTGGTTTCTTCAGCAAACTCCATGCCTCGTTGAAGACGTCACACCACTTGTTGTGTAAGAAGTACTTGGATACTTAACTTGGTAAAAGTACTAGTTCCACACTCCAGTATTACTCCACTACAAGTAAAAGTCCTGCAAGTACAAAAGTATCAGCATCAAAATGAACTTAAAGTATCAAAAGTTGAAGTATTCATTGTGCAGAATTGCCCATTCAACTTGGATTATCTTTATTCTAATTATAATATTAGATATTTTGTATTTATGCATCTATTTCTCTTCTTTTAACTACTAAATATACTTTAGTATATGTGGTTTAATTTCAAATGTATCTTTTTATATATTTATATCTTGAACTGAACAAAAAGTATCAGTAAAAGTCAGTAAAACGTACAATATTTCTCAAATGTAGTGAAGTAGAAGTGTAAAGTCATAAAAATGGAAATACTCAAGTTAATACCTCAAAATTGTACTTTAGTTACATTCCATCACTATGTGTGACTGAATATAATATGTAACCTCATGTTTGAAAATCAATCAAATGAAATTTCATTGAAATGAAAAACTCAGTCTCTGAAAAAAACATTTTATTTTCATCAAACAGGATTTTGTCTGTAACCAAACAACCAGAATGATGGTTAAAATCTTCTGGATACTGTTGTTTTTTTTTTTTGTATTGTATTTTTTATGGCATGTCACTCAAACTCACTGACATCACTGTTTTTCACCAATAATAATAACCGTCACATTATTATAGTTACACTGAGAACCATTCAGCTTCACTACAAAACCATCCAACCAACCAGCAAAACCCTAAAATTTAAAGTCTTAAATGATTCTTGATGCACATCTGCAGCTGTTTGAATACAACATCTGTAAACTGATAATGGTTTGATAATGTTCCTCTTTCTTTTTAGCATTATAATAACATCTAATCAAGTTGTGGATTCTGACTCTTAAAGAAACGAGCAACATTTTTTAAAAGGTGGAACAACTTGACTCAACTTTATAACAAATAAAATACTTTTAAACATTTATTTCTTCACTTCTTTATCAAGCAGCTATTTATCTGAACATTTCCTCTGTAGGGCAGAAATGTGCTGACCGTGCAACACCACTGTCACCGCTGGCTGCAGGGTCGATGCAGCTTTCATCTTCATTTGTTAGTTTATTTTCAATTCAGTTTTTACTTATTTATTGAGGCCTACTTACTAATACATTTTAAATATTTTTTCTCACTTAAAGATATTGGAATTTGACTTTCATATGATGCTCTTAATGTTGACATGTGATATCATGTATGGATGAAATGAGTCAAATAAAAGAGATTTAAAAAGAGATGCACAGCAGAAAACAATCCCTGCCATCAGTTCAGTGAGAAAAATAAATGCAGACAGTTTAAAGTTTGAAAACCCACTTTAAAGTTTGAGCAACTTTTGTCATTAAAATCTCATCTGTGCTTTGGGGTCCTGCAGAGAAACGGCTGTGTGTGTGTGTGATAAACAGCTGCTGTCGATCCTCTATCTGCAGCACTCTTTCTTTACACATGAGCTGAATTAACACATGGAGGGAGATTTGCTTCATTTTCAAGTGTTTAATAAACCCATGTCCGCCTGCCACAGTCGCTCAGATTATCTCCGTCTCATCCTGATCATCTCTCTGCTCCCCACAATCCACCTGTCAGACCGAAGTGGATTAGCATTTCAAAAACACATTAACCGTCTCTGCGTGCTCTGCAGCGAGGTGACAGACAGCCGCGGCGTTATAGAGTGAAGAGTAAAGCTTTTAACACTGACAGCGGCGCACAGAGACTTTTAGAGGAAACTCCCAGCAGGCGACATTCAGCAGGGACGAGAAAACTTTAGAGTGGGGCAGAAAGAAAAAGAGATGTAAAGATAAACCACACATGAGATAGAAGTCTAGAAAAGATCACAATAATAATATAAATACTGACTATTTCACCAATCTCAACATTTAAATGAAACAAACCCATTTTCTCCTCTAAAAACAGCCTTTTTGATGTATTCTGTCATTACTTTCTCTAATAGTCTTTATTGTTAGTGACGGAGCTATTTCCACCCTAGATTAAAATTTTCTGTCTGTTTGGTGCTCAGCAGGTTATTAGAACCTTTATACTAAAAACAGCTCCTTTCATATTGCCAAATACTGATAATAATTTAAAGCTTAGTTAATCCATGACTAAGTTGCTATGTGGTGAGTCACTGAGGTACATTTACTTTCATGTGTACTGAAGTTATTTACCCACTAAAGATCTTACAAAGCTTCAGAGAAAGAGATTAAAGGCTGCAAGTGGGAGGGATGGTTGAAAGAGAAACTGCTGGAGGTTGAAGGTATCATAAGGTATTCTGTGGAAAAAAAAAAAAAAGAAAGTGGGTGAAATAAAACAACATCCTGCCAATTCCAAGTGCCGTCCTGTCTCTATGCACCATCTCTCTCTAAAGAAAACCAACCACAAGAAGGCAGAGCTTCACATGTTTCCAACACCATAAAAATACAGATACCTGCATTATTTCCAATGTTTCAATATAACAAAAGTGACGTTAGCCAGAGATTGTTACAAAGACATAAATTCAACATTTACATTTTTGAATACTTACAGTTGAAAGAAGGATATCAACACCTCATGAGTCCAAAACTGTTGCCGGTTTGAATCAGTATATTCACGACTTACGGTAAAGCAACAGAAAGACAACGCTGTGTAAATTGTTCTTTTTTGCCTCGACATGCTGTTTGAGCCACTTCTGCCAGAAAACGGTGGCTCCGAGTCCCGAGGCGTGGCAGGACTCCTCCCGTCTGCAGCCACTTCCTCCCGTCAGATGAAGTACTCCTTTGGGTTTTCACAGGAGGCGCTCTGGGAGTCAGTCTGGTTGTTGAAAGTGAAATCTTGGCTGTCCTCCTGTTTGACCCCCTTCACCTCCTGGTTCCGGTACGTTTCTTTTCTCCGGTAGAGGAATCTGGCGGTTACTGCCAGGCCGGTCACCATCACAAAGATCACCACTGCTATGACACCTGCAAAGTGGAGGGATTTCAGTATGTAAAAGGCTGAGATATCAGATATTGTCTCTTCAAATTTCAATATGCATGAATGCTCCCAACTAGGAAAAAACATTTAACCATTAACAAACAATTGTTTCAAAATAAATGCAACTTAACATGCATTTCATTGGAACAGCTTGTAGATTGCTGCAGGGATAACACATTTTTCAGGCCAACCTGCAAGTTTGCATTGCATTGGTTCCCTTAGAAAAACCAATGGGATTATTCCACTGGATTTTGGATTATTGCAGAAAATAAACTCAAATATTGTGACTTACACAATCTGTTCAGGAAGACAATCTGACTAAACTAACTACACTATGGATGCATGACTTGCACTTGTGTAGGAAAACAGCAGAGCAAGCATTGATCTTGAAGTTAGGATACAGCAACAGGTTGGTAATCTCCTGTGGTACTTTGGATTAGGGTTATTAGAGGGCTGCTTCTATCTGACCCACAACCGCCACTAAGCTGAGGGTGATTTAATATCCGGGACAACTACAAAGACGCATAAAAGCTCCAAAATACTTAACTGATGAATTTGTGTCGCAAAACAAAACAGGATAATCTCTAAAACTTCGGTACAATCCACTGACTTTGAAACAAAGGAACCAGAGATGCAAAAATGATAATTTATTTCAGAACTCATTTATTCCTGCAGATAATCTGTAATAACACTTTTTCACGATCAGATACATCATGCAATTTTTGGACAAACGTAAAAATTGTCAGAATTTCAGGAAGATGTTGCTTCTGTGTCGACAAACTGACCACAAAAGGATTCATTCCTGCAATGCTTTCGGGTTCTTTAGGGTCCAAAGGGTTCCTCTGTCCTGCATTTTATTCTGTGGCATGAGAGACTTGAAGCAGAGCCTGTGTGCTTTAAATTTGCACTGACAGCCGACTTCTCCGCTTCTTCTCCTCTTTCAGCAAACTACATTAAAAAAGGCATCAAATCACCATTCAAGCTTCTTTTTCTGCCTCATGTTCATGACTCTCATAATGAGAGAAGACGCGATACATGCCACTGTATCGACGAGGACGAGCGGGTTAAATCAGACGAGCCTGCAGCTGTCTGGACGTGTTACATAGAGACGATGTCCAGTGGGAGGACTGGGACTCAGCTGCCTGCTTGTCTGTGAAAGGTTAACGGTTAATGATCGGTTAATGAGGGTTGGCCACCATTCAGACAAAAAAAATCTAAATTAGTATCCCTACTCCAAACACTCAGAACAAAATATCTGCCCATCTTTCTCCCATTGTGCTGCCATTTAATTTCCTAATGATTCAATTATCTCGCTAATCTAACTTTCAAGTACATTAAACACCATTTTAAGTCTTTGAATGAATCGGGCTTGTCTGCTCTGCTGAGCACATTTGGGAATATGAGAGCAGGTTTCATATAATTGGAATTCCAAAATACATCTGAAATCAATTTAATACCATATTACATTATGAAGAGACCATGCCTTTTTTTTTTTAAGATAACAGCAAAAAAGTTTTCCCATCAGCAAGTCATTCCTGCGCAGGTTTAATTAGGTGAGCTGCCCTTTGTGCACTGAGACAGTCAGGCCAGTTTAATGGACAGTTTTAAATGACTTTTCTCTGGGTCTCACCTTTTCTATCTCCACGATTATAGATTGAACCTTTTCAGTCTTCACTTTGAATCAATCTGTGCTGGCAGAGCAACAAAGTTTTAAATTAGTTTTAAATGGACTCTTGCCTGCACGTCACTTTACTCTTTCTTGAAGCTCAACATCTGTCCGCAACTTTGTTCACCTCAGCGAGTGACGAGTAACCTTTAAACTTTTTATTGAGTCATTTTTTGTTAAAAATACGCGCCGAACAGACATTAATATCTCAGAGATTTAAGCAAAAGCGTTGACGTGACAATGATTGTCACCAGAGCACCAGAAACATGATCCTGGTGTTGAACCAGTGAAACGAGGTGAAGCTGCAGTGAAATAGAGCGAGAAGGTTCAGTACCTCCAATCAGAGCCGAGTCAGTCCTCATGGCATTGACTAAAGGTTCACCTGAACCCACTGAACCAGACTGATCTACAGCAGAGAAAGAAGACAAAGGGGGGAAGAAGATATTAGAACGGAGAAAGGAAAGCCAAAGGGCACCAAGAAACAGAAGAGTCGATAGAGAAGAGAACAAAAAGTGCAATAAGAGAGGTAAAGAGGAAGGAGTCATAGAAAACTAACAGATTTAAGACAAAATAAATAGATCACATGACAGAAACCTAACCTAAACGACAGAATAGATCGTTTGTCAGTACGACACATATGAGCGTTTCCGGCTCACGATAGAGGAACGTTGTAAAAATAACACTGATGTCATTATACACACACTTCATGGTTGTAAAATGCTGCAGTTTCTGTGATTTTATGCTACACAACCACTGACCTATGTAGGGCAAAAAACCTTCTGATTAGGTGTTATAAAACACAATTTAAATGGTAGATAAATGTATGTGAATATGTAAAAAAAAAATCATGAGCCACTGAAATACAGAAAAAGTTACGGTAAAAGTGGGACATGGGACCCCGTACAGTGTCCATTACAATTAGATGCTTATGGTCAATTATGCAACTTCAGTGATGGCGTCTTTTAGCGACTTGTGCAGCCAATAGCTACTTTCCTTACTGAGGAGTTGGCAGCACTATAAAAGTGGAGACCAGTCTCAGAGAAAAGGAGAGAGGAAAGAAAAATCCAGAGACAAGATCAGAGTAGACGGGGAATACATCAGCTCTCCTAATGACGATAATAAGCATCACAAACTGGAAGAGAATGAGCCCAGAGGGAAGAAATCCCAAAGGAAACTCTCCTCTGAGGTCCAAATTAATTAAAGCATTGATCATTACTCTCCCCAAAACAAGGAGGATACGGTGTGAGATTAATGAGCCCGTTTATGAGCTGGAAGAGCAGCTTTCATGCAGTTTACACAGGAAAGAGACAGCAGGAGACGTGAGCTACTGTACTGAAAGAACAGAGACGGAAGGTGGAATATAAAGTGTTGAATGACGTCTAATGTAACAGTATCCGTTATAAATAAGCGTAATTATTGTCCTTTTGTTTTGGAAAACATTTCAGGATTAAGAATGTGGTGCTGCAGGCATGTGGTTGTTTTTCTTTAGAGGACACTTTTTAAATGTCTGTTTTTATATCCACCCCTTATACTACACAGTGTATTTACTCAATACATATATTTTAAATAATTTTTTCATTTATTGTTCATATAACTTCATACAACAATCTATTTAATTTTTATTTTATCTTATTTTAAAATCATGCTGTGTTTTAAATATGTTGTCATTTTGTACAGTTATTACCTCGGCCAAAGGGCCTTCCTGGTAAACTAAAGGTGAAATAAACAATGACTGACTATATAAACTGTATTTTAAGCTCCCAACTAACTGCGCGGTCGGCTGCACAGATGAAATGTTGGCAGGATGAGCAGAGCAGTGTAGCCTGTCATGCTACATAATAGCTGCTTCAGGCTTGACAAGTTAACCAAAGATATTTTAATGACTCTGTCCGACACTGAACCATTGTTGTAACTGTCAGCAGTGGCTTCTTCTTAAATACTTAAAGGATTACGACGACAATATTCTACATTTTTTGTTCTGGTCAACAAATCGATGTATAAGTCTGTTTCTTAATACTTTCATATTCATTCATGCTCAGAAGGAGCATTTCTTTAAAGGCTAATTAACTTTCTAACAGCTGGGAACTGGGATTAGTTTTTAAAATGTTACTCAAAATAATCCTGCAATTATTAGGGACTGTTATCAGGACTTTTGGTGCTCTAGTATGTGTTTTTGGCAGTAGGAAGGTATCTGTGGGACTGACTCAGAATAAACTAAAATATGTGTTTTCACTGTAATGAAGTTACATAAATTCAACTGTTGTTAGGCAACTATAGCGCTCTGTGGCGAGCAAATAAACAAGGCTGACGAGCAATACTTTTACATTAAAAATAAAGTCAAAAGCAAGCTGGATGTTACACCATGTGACATCTGCTCCCTGCTCTGCTTGCTGCACACAGAAACATATTTAACACCCCGACCATCATGCGGATTAACCTAAACATCTCCTCCGCTCTCACCTGACAGGTGGTGTGTGTTCTCCGCTGCGTAGGGATTGGCTGAGGCCGAGGAGCCGCAGTTGGAGCGGACTAAAGGTCCGGTGATGGTGACGGGGCTGGTGTCCGGGTGGAGCAGAGCAGCTTTCAGAGGGCTGATGGAGTTAAAGTGGACCACCGAGAGACAGCCTGTGAAACCCAGAGAGGCCAGCCGGGACAGGTCCGGGTCCAGGTCATCGGATCCTGGAGAAAGGACGAAGACATTCAGAGCATTTTCAAGATGCAAGTAATTGACTGAATTCTTCTCACATTCAGTCCTGACATGCGCTGGAATGGACCAAATCTACACCAACATGAAAGAGGCATAATCACTTTTTACAGCTATGAATATAATACTGATAGGAGTAAAGCTGATGGATACATTTCTGATTTCATCCTCGTAGATGTTTTTCTATGAAATAGCATCACATCAGCTGAGACAAATCTCAATATATGAAAAATTACATTCCAAGTGTTCATTAAATAAAACTTAATCTGATTTCCTGATGCTTGCAGGTCAGCGGTGACATGTTTAGTCTGGCGTGGCTGTTTGAACGATAACTGCAACACATTAAATGACAACTTCAAGAAACTCGTGTGCAGCTCGTTTCCGTGTGCACAGCAAACATTTCCCCTCTGCAGATGACGACATGTGACCGCAGCCTTACTCTCATCATGGCAGCTATTGTCCTCATCCTGCCAGGTTTCCACTGAATCAGGAGTCCTTACGGCTTTTAGCATCTTGATCCAAAAATAAAAAGACTGGTCTCCCCTCAAAAACAACCCCATAGGCAGCAAAACACAACTAATATTTATGTTTTAGACTGAGTTCAGATGTTGGAATGTGTGACACAGTCTAATCTTTCTAACTCAAACCTCCCCCTCTGCCTCATCTTAACACAATACATAACCATGACCTGCACAAACAGGTCCATTGACTCAGCAGCAGATCCTCCTGTTATCCCTCTTTGTGGCAGCACTGATGGCAGTGCATTGACTTAAACTGATTAACCACCTGTAAACATGCCATTCATTCATTATGCTGAATACAATACTTTCTGTTTGTTTGCTCCTGCAGCAGGACACAAACTGACATCAAGTCAGGATCCATAATCCTCATCACCATCCAATCAGAGAGGATGCAAAATCTGCTGACACTCTGCGCCCTCATTACAGCCGACAGGCTGTCAGTGATCCAGCTCCATCCAGACAGATGTGCTCACTCTCCTCTATCTGTACACTTTATTGGCTTAAATCTCTTCATCATTCACCTCCGCTCCTCCTCAGCTTGTAAACAGCAGCTGTGAGAGCGACGTTCCCGCTGTCAGCAGCTGCATCAGTGTCTGTTGTGATGACTGAGAGGTGACTGTGTTTTTTACCAGGACACATCTGCATGTTGATGAGAGCAGCAGGAAACATTACTGCAGCCTGTGAGCTCCTCACTCCATCACCTCTCTCCCCCTCTCCGTCTCTCTGGATTCCTTCCGGGTCCATTAGTTAGGCTGATGGATGACGGGGTTGGCAGGAAACGACAGAAAATCCACTTTCCTGCTGCTGTTCTGATCCTGATCTGACTCTCTGCCTCGTCTGGTTTGACAGGAGGGGAGGACCGCTCGCTTTCTGACATGACGGGGTTCAAATGAGCTGAGTTACAACCTGCTGGAGCTTTACGTCCAAGAAGACATAGAGAATTAATATCAGCTCTGTAGGGTGCGTGCCTCACATTAATTGCTAATTTATTTAATGTTTGTTTTAATGCAAAATAGCTGCTTTTAAACAGTGTAAAATCAGGGTTTGACAGATTATTTGAAGGACCAAAACAAGTTTTGATTGATAATTTTGCATGCAATATTTTCCTCCATTCAATTTCATGCCCAAAAATAGAATTAATTATAAGTTTCAAGCACTGAATTGTGGCTGTAGTTGATGTTTCAGAGGCTTTGTTTTTACTCTAAAACACTCAAAGTCTTATTTCATCAAAAACATTATTGTCTGGAATCCAATTAATATGTTCTGAGGTTGTTTGAGGGCTTCACACAGACAACCTGCACTTCTGAGAACTCACAGAAGAAATCTGTTAAACTGCCTCTGGAATATACCAACAACAACAAGGCTCAAACTAAAAAATACTGAAACTGCAGGAATGATTCTCTCTAAAAATGCATCGTAACATCTACACCAACTTCTGCTGTTGTTAAACTGTCACTTCAATCGGACTCTTTACTCAGTAATTAACATTATTATATAAAGATGCAAGTAACACCAAGGAAGAAAACAGTATAAGTGCTGATGAAATCGTGTTAAACTCCTCAGTAGCCACTTTGTGTGTTTGCTTTAAGTTGACAGTGCAGCTGCTGCTTGTGGCTGCAGCCCCTCGTGTTATTAACAGCTTGTACCTCAGTCAGACTCTGATGGAGCCACGACAGAGACAATTACTGTCTCACCCCTCCTTACAGGTCCCTGTCCAGGACTACACAGCTACATGGATACAGCAGGTTGGCGACACTTTGCAATAAAGCATCCATTAACCGGACTCAGGAGTGAGGAGGAGGCGGTTTGTGGAGGCAGACAGAGAGACAGAGAGCTGGACAAGACATCAAACATTCTGCATC
Organism: Serranus cabrilla; assembly: GCA_903364295.1. Lineage (NCBI taxonomy): Eukaryota > Metazoa > Chordata > Actinopteri > Perciformes > Serranidae > Serranus > Serranus cabrilla. Next base: position 9,018 of record CAFUXE010001849.1, on the reverse strand, counting down.
TCCAGTGACTTTAACTTAAATGTGTTCAGAGCTCATATAACAGACATCTTACCAGACTGTTTAATAGGTTATAAAGCAATGTTTCTCTGCCTCTTTTGGTTGAACTTTTCAAGCTGGTTTCACCTCTGACTACATCTGAAATCATGGATCAGTGTTTGGAGTGTTGCACCTGTAACCACATCCAACAATGAAGTCGCATGGTCCTTAAATACACCTACCAATACACCACAAAGTAAACCAAATGTTAGTCTGAAAGTTATGCTTGAAGTGATTCGAACCCTGTTCTCCTGACTGAAAGTCCGCCCATCCCTCAACCCACCCTCCCACCCTGAGTGCTACATCCGCCATTTAAACTCTGCATAGCTGTCAATCATTACTACTACGTCAACAAGATGATTGGCAGTCTAAAACATAGATATGAGTCATATTTTTATGCCTGTACTATATTGCAGGGTCCGTCTGTAGCTGCAGGACCTGCACTGACTCCTAGCTGCTGTAGTGCTGGGCTCACTGGAGGGAAGGGAGGCACAGGGAGACCAGAACCAGCACTGAGCGGGGCAGACTGTTAGAACCTGCTCCAGTAAAATGCAAGGTTTTCTAAAAGGAGTCTGGCAGCTGCAGAACTTTACGACACAAGGTGGTGGTGCTCATGGAAAGAGTACCACTTTGGTCCACAGGGGGCGCCAACAATCGAGACAAAATCAAAGTTCCTTGCAGTATCTTTGTAACAGTAACATGACTGAAAGGTCCAAAATGTGACCTGACAACACCAGCTTCAACCCTCCACCTGTGAGCCTCAGCTCAGTGAACATTATGTGGCTAACTTAACAATCTGCTGAAGTAGTTTTCTGTTTACATCTTGACTCTGCACTACTCAGCACGAAGATGAAAATATAAATCACTGCACGTACTGAGCGCTTACAGGTGTAACTGCATTTATTCCTGCAGATTTCATAAGAGCGCACATGCTGAGTGTCGGCTGAGGCCAAACATCTCAGAGCTGTTATTCAAATGAGTGCGAGTCTGAGTGCTCTCTCACTGAAAAGGCCTCATCTCTGCTTTCCCTGCCTCCTCGCTCACCGTGCACTCTGCCCAGCACCAGAGACTTGATGGCGTTGAATTCTCCGTCAGACGTCAGGTTGAAGTCTTCTCTGGGGTTTTGGTCGATCTGAAACACAACATATTTCTCTTTTTAATTAACTGTGGGTAAAACTCATTTGTTGAGAGCAACTTTCTGACTTTTGTGCAATTATTTACTCCGGGTGGAAGTCGAACGATTTGAGTTTGAAAGTCCAGCCGTTTATAGTTGGATTTTTAGAAGCCTTTATGTTTCATCTCAGTGGGAGAAATGAGCGACAGAGTCCGCACTGTCAGGGAAAACATTCAGTCATCCGGGGTGAAACTCTCCACTGGAGATTATTTTAATGAGGGCTGCTCCACAGAGTCTGACCATGTGGCTGTGGAGAGGAAAGCTGGTCGGAGCCAAAACTGAAGTTTTGAACTAAACTTCAGCACTTAAAAGCCAGTTGACACTAAAGCTTAAAGAGATACTTAATTTCCACTGTACTTTTACCCCCTTAGGAGCTTTAAATACTCATTATTTCAATGAGGTGTCACTTGACTCAAAGCTAAAGTTGTATAAGCTTTATTTAAATGAACAGACTTTCACTTGTATAGCGCTTTTCTAGTCGCAGCGTATAGAGAATCTGCGAGAATTTCATTTTCTGTGATTGGATGGCGACCAATTCTGTTTTGGAAAACTGTTGAGATATCCCCTTATTATCAATATACCTCAGAAAGCCCTACATCCAAGTTCTTTAGTTATAGTTGTAAAATTGAGGCTGTGATTATCCTTGAGGTCCAAATAGGTCATTTTACACCGTGAGATCAACTTCCACAATAGGGTTTCCCTGTACTGAAATGGACTCATTGAACCCACATGAGTCTCAGGTTTCTGGTGATTCCCAATTTATGCGATTCCAAGACTGTTCAGGGACCCCAGTCTGCAGAAATATTCACACACAGCAGGTGAAAATATGTCGAACAGTAGCAGTTAACTCTACAGATAATCATTCATTCACGCACATTAATACTGTAGCATTGTATTATACAATGTTATATATATAACAATACAAAATAGTGAATACATTTAGAGTTTATATAACATTCTGTGTGAGAAGTCCTTTTACTTTTGATACTTTAAGTACATTTTGGTGCTGATACTTTTGTACTTTTACTTCAGTATTTTTGAATGCAATTTTACTTGTAGTAGAGTCATTTCACAGCGTGATATTAGTACGTTTACTGAAGTAAAAGATCTGAGTATTTTTTTAGATAAATTAAGTGGGATGAAGAGTGAAGAGGAGTATTTAAATTTTGTTTTCAGAGGGGGAAGACACAAGTCCCTCACTCATACACGAACCTATAAATGGTTGCAACACCAAAACCATAAGAGAAACTGTGTATGTTTCATATAGATACTATTAGTTTTCATAAATGAAATTCATGGGACGTGATTACAGCCAAAGTAGAGTTACTTTCTGCTTTGACTTTTCCTGAGTTTATTCCCACATATCATTAGAACCTGGAGAGTTTCTCCTCTGGTGTCTGAACGGACTGGGAGGAACTGGAGCGTGCTGTGAGATCAACAGGAAACCCTCGGAGGAAAACAGTGGACACCGACCTCTCTGATAACCGTACGAAAACAGAGGACACAGTCGGTGTATCCACAGCCCCGAGTGGTTACAGCATTAGTGAGTCATTTGTCATCGGGACGTCTGCTCGGGGGAGAGGATGTGATGCTGTCCACTGTGAGGCCAGTGTGGACACTGTGCTGCTGGTCATCAGGACACAGCACGCTGAAAGCCCCCGTGGACTCTCACCTGGTGTCCCAGGAGCGCCATACTAACGATATAATGATTCAAGGTGATGGAAACTGGCAAGATGAGACGCACCTCATATTTCACTGGAGCCTCAGTGAATCAGGAGGCTGCACCCGTGCACGACGAGGTCACCTTGTATTTCATCTCAGCGTGTTGATAATTATACAGACACTCAGGCTGCTGGTTAGATGAAGTTACCCTCATACATCATCCGAGGCTGTTGTTAACAAGATAAGACGTCCAGTGGATCCAGATATGATTAAGATGCTTCATATTTCATCTGGAGCTCTTCTAATGTGCTGTTTGTCCTGCTGAGCTTTACTGCCACTGATCACAGCCCTGCAGAGAGGAGGCTGTGTGTAAAGCTGCACAAACTCCCACTCATGTAATCTACTGTTTGTCCGTCATTACTCCCAGTGTTTTATCATTTTCATGTGAGTAATTTGAGTGACAGCAGGCGACTCATTATCTCAAAAGTGGGAAAAGAAATCATTTGTATTTGCCGTGTGCCCAAACCTGTCACTGTTTTGTGGTAAATTGGTACATTTTTGACGGAGATGGCTCATTGTTTCCACAGGAAGAGCAGGCAGGGAAGGGACAGACGAGGGATGTACACAAGTCTGAGCATGTTTTACAGGAAAACACAGATAATGTGATGGGAAAAATCTATTTTTCTTTGTTATAGAGGGGGAAAAAGCCAAGATTGACACGTCTGTACAACATCTTTTATGTTTCTTGAGCGATAAAAAGTACAGCAAGAGGATGTGGAACTATATGCCAATAATAATCAATTGTTTTAGAAAAATTGCATTGCCACTAAATATGAGGTTTGCAAGATAAACGTGACTTCTGGCATAAAACATGTCAATTTCTATCTTCTATCTAAATACAGATATATCTACACACCTCTAATGGAGAGCACGTACAAAACAGTTTCATTAAGTAAGTCTGCAAAAATCGGTTGAAAATAGGCAGAATTCAAAGGTTACATTTCTCACTGGTATGGACAGTAACGATCTTTAGATGCATATCTGCCTTTTGTCTCTAACTCAGTGTGTTTTTGCCATAAGTTTGAAACTTTACAGTCTTTGGAAGACACGGAGCGTATTAATGGGAAACTGGAGTACAACACAGGACTGGTTAAGGTTTATTCTCCATTAACTCCAGACTGGTCTCTCCTCAAAAACCTAAATATTGGGTTGGGTTGGGTTCATTCTGCTTTTTTATTTTCTTTTGCTCATAATAAATAAATTCATTAATTCATTAATTCATTAATTCGAGCTGTCATATTCTGGACAAAAGAGCTTTTTGAGTGCAGTGCTTTTTCCACAGAGCTGCTGGATGTATTTATTTTATATATTGCAGTGAAATTCAAGGCCACAGTGAGTTAAATGTAAAAAGAGCGAAAAAAAAAAAGTCTCTTTAGGGTTCAGAGGGTAAAAAGTAATGCATTAGTTTACTTGATTACTCCTCATAGAAAGTAATTTATTAAACTTCGTGTTACATTACTTTTAAGATACTCTGCAGCATGGATTGGGATGAGTTTGACAGTTGATAATGTCATGTTAAACCTTATATATGCCCACATTTCAATAAGAATAATAAGAACATTGTGTGAGTGTGTTTACCTGCACAGTCACAGAGTCGGTCCTTCTCCTGATGGTAACCGTGTGCAGCTGTCCGCTGGCCAGACTCTTCACTCTGCTCCTCAACACCTCAGCCTCTCTGCTGCTGTCCAGCTTGTATCTCACCTCCAGTTTATCTACACACACACACACACACACACACGTTTTCCCAATTTAAACTTTTCCTCCTAATGAAAGCATCCAGCTGTTCTTCTCTAATCCTCACTAAACCTTTTCATGATGATTTTCAGGTTGGTAATGAATGTGAACGATCAGTATCTGACTCAATAAAGCTTTCCATATTAAGAGGATTAGAAGTTAATTCCCTATCAATAACACGACTCCAAATCTAATTAATTTTCCTAATATTCCGAGGATTAAGAGCAGATTTATTGAAAGCTCTGTGATGTCTTTGGGCTTTTAAGATTAATAAGAAAGATAAGATTACACATCATCCATAGTATGTGTTCATTTTGTATACTTTTCATGTGGAGTAAAATTCATTATTACGACTCAATATTATTCTTTTTATTACAAAGGTGTGTTAACCGAGAAGGAATAATTATTTGGTGTCAGAGCTCATCCAGTTGGCTGTTGTTTCTGATAATAAATGTGGGTTTTCTTGTAAGAGATTGGAGGTTTAAATGCAGCACGGGGAGAAAAGAAATAAGAAATGAGCTGAACAAGAGAAAGCTCTCAGGACTTAATTGGACACTTCAGTTTAAGTGCATTTACCTGACGACTCCACGGTCAGCATGAAACCTTAATACCCTGCTGTCCATCAGAGTCATTAGCACCAGAAAAAAATCCATTTGCAGCTAATCTGGCAGCAAAGTGCCAATTTTATGAGACACTCTGAATTTAAAATTACATTTTCAGCATCCAAGTGCCTCCTACTACTCTTAAAAGCCAAACTCACAACATAATTATTTGATACAAAAGTTTATCAAACACATCAGCAACTTTTCTGCTGTTTTATTCAGCAGCACAATGACCTGCCACCCATTAGCAGCACAGCAAACTTTTATTCCCTCAGCGTCACTCATCAGGTCTCACCGAGGAGACCA
>CAFUXE010001844.1:28976-43736 GCA_903364295.1 Serranus cabrilla | reverse complement strand
TTGTTGTTTTATTTTATATTATTTTTTTTATATATATTTTATTTTGTTTATTTTGTTTTTTTCAATAATTAATTTTTTTTCCTTCCCTCACTCTCTTTTTCTACTCAAATTAACTTAATTATTATAATTATTATTATGTATAGAATCATAGTAATGGTATAATTCTTTTTTCAATTGTTTATTTTGTTTTTTATTTGATTATTTAAAAACATTTTCTCACTCTTTTTCTGCTTAAATTAACTCTATCATTATTATTATTATTATTATAATGAAAAAAATAATTAATTACAAAAAATAATTAAAAGAAGAGGCTAATATGTTCTATTCTCCAGATGAATGTTCAGTTTGAACTATATTTTTTTATTTGTCTTACATCTGTTTTATTTTCTACCATCTTAACTTGGTGCAATGATCCATAACTGCACTGCAGCGAATTATTTTAACAGACACTAAGATAAAATCCTAACAATCCTCCTTGAGCTGCTGCTGTGTTGTGTCCTCAGTTTTAACTCTGTGTGCCTCCTGATCTGTAGGCGGTCTGGGAGAAAACACCTTCTACGTGGACTACAGGACGGAGGACGGTTCAGCCAACGCCGGCTCAGATTACGAGTACAGCGAAGGAACGCTGGTGTTCAAACCCGGAGAGACTCGCAAAGAGATTAAGGTGAGAGAAGAAGAAGGAGAGAGAATCATATCTGTGCAAAGTTTTATGTTCAGTCCGAGCTTCAAAGTTCACCGTCTTCCATTACGAACGATTCCAATCTGCACGCTGCACTGAGTATCGCCTTTAAAGCGCGACGCTGTGTGAATAAAAAGCGTGCAGGAGGATTTCACAAGGTGGAGGAAGGAGGAGGCGGGAAATCTCTCCCCAGATCCAAAGTTTGATGAGAGATCAAAGAGGCGAGAAATCTGACGCAAGAGCCTGAAGAGACTCTTTAAAGAAGCAGGCAGTGAAACGGACATTAAAGAAACACACACAGTATAAATCGGCTCATCTGCCGCCAGTGAAGGGACGGAGAAACGCTTAGCGAGAACATTACAAAGGTCAGAGTCATCGGCTTCACAGGCCGGCGGATCTGATCGATCACGGAGCCAGAAATGAGCCGCAGAGACACCAATTAAACCTGAACGCCTCATTCACTTCATCCTGCGACTCTGCTGATTAAACAAAAGCAGATCCGCCCGACAGAACCAATCAAACTGTCTGTTATAACCTGAGCTGCAGGTATTATTATGCAGCCTTAAAACAGTCAGATTGCACATAATGAGCTCTGAGAGTCTTTCTTATCACTGTGAGTCCTCAAAAGAAGCTGGCATGGAAATAAAACTGAATGCAAAGACAGTTTATCTTATATTATTATTATTATTATTATTATTGTTATATTCCTCTCTGGAGGTTTTCTGCTTCCTTTATTTCATTATTACAGTTTTTATGTCACCCTATACTCCCAAACTCTGGGCTGTTTGGTCTCATGAAGCCAAAAACTCTTTTTACCAACATGTTTTTCTTGTGGAATTATGTAAATACAAATATTTAGGTACTTTAATTGCATTAACAGTCTTACATTTTGTATCTGAAACAAAGAGGAAAGTAGCAAAATAAGATTCTTTTTGCGACTTTCTGCCTTTTGATTTTAAAATTTAGATCACAATCACGTCCCAATTTTTACAATTTTTAGCACCAAAAATAACCCAAATGTCCTTTTTACAGTGTTTCCCTGTAATCAGGGGAACCAGGAGGTGGTGGAGACCAAAAACAGAGCAAAAAGAGAGAGAATATTAAGCTCTTTTATGATGTTTTGCTGCAAAAGTGCTGCACAAAGTTGCCGTAACGAGCTCTGAGGTCTATTCACCTTCAGTGTACAATAATGCAAATTAAATAATAATAATATTAATAATAAAACATTATATTTATAAAGCGCTTTTCATGACACTCAAATATGCTCCACTTCCCTTCTTTTCTTTTTTTAAACGTAGTTTTTATTTCAAATTCAACAATTTATTAAATTATTGTTTTTGTTTTTTACAGCTGTATCTATATATTTACAAGAGCACTTCCTGTCTTATTACCCACAAATAATGTACGTCACATATTTTGCGTCTCAGCAGCTCGTTTCTCCCCTTTGGTACGTTCAGATTGAGGGCGAAACGTCACAGAAGAGGAAATATCTCAGCGTCTGAAATGGGCTTTAAAACTCCTAATGAACCATCAGGACTATTTGCAAACAGATTGACTCCATCAGCTTTAAATGTGATTGTTTCTGCTGCCTTTAAATGCCCAAACACCAGTTACTGCTTCCAGAACTTCCATTCTCACATTAGCGGTTTGATCGTTGAAACACTTGCAGGAGTTTAATCCAGCGTGAACCAAAAGAATCACGTTCTGCTCGTGTTGCACGGCGGCCGGCTCCAACCAGGACCTGTTGAGGTCTGAGAGCTCTGCAGGACGTAAACCTGCCTCATCGAATTACACCGGCAGCATAAACTGATTTGGGAGCAGCCACCTGTCCGTTAATGCGCCGGCATGATGAGATGTAACCGGAGCCTTTGTTTATGGAGCCCTGCTCCCCTCAGTATTCAGCTCAACCCTCCAGGATTGATGTCAAGTCACTTTGAATTCATCAAGTTAAACTGCAGTTCACATAACACAAGTATGGAGCATTCAAAATAAAATATTCACCTCCAGATCTCAGTTAAAAGAGTCTGCAGTCTTTCTTAAAATGCACATAAATCACAGATTTCTGTATCAGCCTTCACTTTATTTTACCCTCGGTGAAACGCCAGCAGTCAGAGGTTAAACTGACTACAAACAGACGTAAATAATTCAAACACAGCTTCTCTTTTTGTCTTTTTAAGCACAATAATACGTCGAAACTCTCTGCTGTGTATCTGTTGCCTCATCCTGATTTATTGCTGATGCAATAGTGGAAGAAGATCTTTTACATGAGCAAAAGTACTAAAAATACTCCAGTACCAGTTCAAGTTCTGCATTGAAAACCAGTATGCATATATATCTGATATTTGTGGATAAATATAAGTGCTGCATTCATGTGAATGTTGCATTTTACTGCTGTAGATGTTTGAAAATACAGTTAGTAATTCGTAGCAACATGCTGACTCCATCCCAGCAGAGATTTGTTGCTCTGCAGGTGCACAGAGAGCAACAGTCCTGCAGAGAGGAAACAGTAAAGGATGCAGCACACAAGCTCACTTTAATCAAACATGTTTAAAACAAGCAAAATATTTATAGTAAGAGTACAAAACAGTTGCAACAGAATAAAATCAAAACAAATGACAATAACAAAACCATTTTCTGCAGAAATTTTACAAAATGCAAAAGCCCAAATAAATATTTCACGTCTGAAAAGGAGAAAGAGAATCTTAGATAAGATGGGGATTTTTTTGTGCAGCTACATCTCAAATATCAACACAAAATTTAGATCTCACTTGATTTAAACATGTTAAAAACAAGCAAAAATATTTATAGTAATAGTAAAAAACTTTGTAGCAGAATAAAATCAAAACAATCAAGAATTACAAAAAAATTCTGCAGGACTTTTCACAAAATCACATATATAATAAATAAAATAATGAAGCCCAAATAAAAACTTCATGTCTGAAAAGAAGAAGGAAGAAGTGGAGACCAGCACGTTCTTTATTTTACCCAGAACCAAACACAAAAATAAAGACAAAATATCATGCAAATCACTTTTTTTCCCGATCACGAGAGCCAACCTGAAGCCACTTTTCACTCTTTTAAGATCCTGTTGAAAATGTTCATTTTTAGATGGTTTTAAACAAAAAAATTGGACTTTTAAAGTGTGAAAACTCTGTTTTGGAGAACGACACATCTCTGGAAAGTGATAAATAAAAACAGCCCTGACCTTTGACCCTCTGACCTTTGACCCTCTGCGCCTGCAGGTCGGCATCATCGACGACGACATATTCGAGGAGGACGAGCACTTCTTCGTGCGCCTGCTGAATCTGCGCATCGGCGACGCGGAGGGGATGTTCGAGAGCGACGAGGTGGGCGCCGCCCCCAAAGGGCGCCTGGTGGAGCCGCTGGTCGCCACCGTCACCATCCTGGACGACGACCACGCCGGCATCTTCACGTTCAGCGAGCGCATGGTGCGGGTGAGCGAGAGCGTGGGCACCATGGAGGTGACGGTGGTGCGCAACTCGGGCGCCCGCGGCACCGTCATCCTGCCGTACCACAGCGAGTCCGGCACCGCCAAGGCCGGCGAGGACTACGAGGACGCACGGGGAGAGCTGGAGTTCACCAACGACCAGACCACGTGAGTCAGAACAATTCATGAAATGTTATTTATTTATCTCATATATTTCCTTACAGCTTCCGTCTTTGTATGTTGAGAAAATAAAAGCATGAAAACTCCACGAATCTACAGATAATAACGCCAAATATCCATTCTAGTGATTTCAGTGTAGTCATGGAAACAGTGAGGTGGTGGAGACCAAAACGGAGCTAAAAAAGAGTCAATATTAGACAAGCATAACTTTTCTTTACAGCCTCAGTCCTCATGTGTTGACACTCTTTGTTATAGAAAATAAAAGCTTTAAAACTTCACTAATCTAGAGCTGTATGATACAGAAAAAATCTATTATTCTGATCAAAAATAACTCCAAATATCCATTCTAGTGATTTCCGTATAGTCATGGAAACATTGAGGTGGTGGAGACCAAAAACGAAGCTAAAAAAGAGAAATATTCGACAAGCAGAACTCCTAATTTTACAGCCTTAGCCTTCATATGTTGACACTCTTTGATATAGAAAATAAAAGCATCAAAACTCTCATCTAGAGCTTTGCGATGCGGCCAAAATCTCCTGTTCTGATGAAGGTAATTTCATAGCAAAACAATACTGTCTGTGTAGCAGGAAACAGGTGAAGAAAGTTTAACATCTTGCAGCTAAAAAGACAAAACAGGCTGAAAAAAGAGCGATTATTGGACTCGTATCAACCTGTTTCTGGCCACAGAACAATCAAGAACTCTTGCAGCTTTTTGTTTCTTTTTCTTAAATTAATGTTAAATTTATGCCAGTGATTTTATTCCTGAGTGTCAGAGAGTAAATATTAAATTCAGGGTCACGTTAAGTCATTATTGATTAGATTAAACATTTCCTCTTGTTTCTCATCATACTGAACTCTTCTCTCCACCTGCTGAAGCTCCGTCTCCTCTTCCTCGTCTCCTCTTCCTCGTCTTTGTGCTCGCCAGACAAAAATCCCATCCATTATTCATCAGCAGCACGCTCACTCTGAATCCTCTCCAAGAGTGTGTGAGGAGCGGGAGTGTGTGTTTTGGAGTGTTCGGGTCTCTGATTAAACTTATTTAGCTGCTAAATAAATCAGCCTCTGGAGTCTGTGATCCAGTTATGTGGATAAAACACGTTAATCTTCAGTCCAACTCCTGATTTCTTCTTCTTGTTCAAAGTTAAAACGGTGAACCTTACTTACTGTGAATAAGCTGTAAGTTTGAGGTTTATAATGACTAATAAAGAGCCAATGTCTTATTAATCTGCATCTAAATAAGCAACCAGTTAAAGTCGGGGTAATAATAATTAAATATAAATGAATGTAATAACTTTTTAAAAAATTTAAGACATGATATCATATAAATTAATTATTAAATAAAAGGCAAATGGCAAGGTAAATAATCAAGGAAATAAATACAAAGCGAAATAATTGAAGAAGCAAATTAAAACATGATTATTATTATATGACACATTTTATCATCACATTTAATTTTAATGTTATTGTTAGTCAATTTAATGGCTAATTTGTTTAAAGTTTGAAGGGCAAAGAAGCCGACCTCTCCAAAATTTTAATTAATTAATAATAATAATAATAATAATAATAATAATAACAATAATAATAATAAATAAAAGTACAATATAAATAAATATTTAAAAAAAATATTTAAGACATTATATTATATAAATTAATTATTAAATAAAAGGCAAATGGAAAGGTAAATAATTAAGGAAATAAATAAAAAGCTAAATAATCAAAGAAGCAAATTAAAACATAGATATTATTATATGACACATTTTATCATCTACATTTAATTTTAATATTATTTTAGTACATTTAATAGCATATTAATTTTTTTTATAGAGCTTAAACTCTGAGCCGTCGTGCTGTTTTATCGTCTTCACCTCATCTTTTCGTCTTTCACGCCACGTTGCTCTGCAGCCGGGCGACTGAACACAAACTGCATCTGTCCGTCTCTTTTCCACCTTATTTCACTCAGTGTCCATTAATTCTGTTCCCAGGCTCTCCACAGGTCTCCTCTCCCTCTCTCCCTCTCTTTCTCTCTCCTTCTCCCCTGTTTCTCTCTGCTCCTTCTCCTTTTTCCTCCCTCCGTCTTTAATCCCCCTCTCCATCATCTCTCCTCTCTGTCTGCTGTCACTATAGATTTTCCTCTTTCTGTGTGTGAGCTGGTTTTTTATTTCAGTCCTCAGAGACACAAACAGATCATCACTTCATCTTCGCTTCCTGTCCTCCAACACCAGCCGACATCTCCCTCCTTTTCTCCTCAGTGTCAAAACATACGGAGGCCCAACCGGCCATGCATTTCAGTATGCATTCGACGTATTATCTCGTTATCTTGTGATAACGAGACAATTTATAATGTGTTCGTCTTGATTTCAGCCTCGTCTGTAGCTGCAGCCAACTTAGAGTTACACTTTATGTTGTGACCCTCTTTGTTTTAGAAAATAAAAGCATTAAAACTCTCATCTAGAGCTGTACGATACGGCCAAAATCTCCTGTTCTGACAAATGTAATTTCATAGAAAAACTAAAGTTTATCAGTTTGAATATAAAACATACTGTCTTTGTAGCAGAAACAGGTGAAGAAAGTTTAACATCTTGCAGCTAAAAAGAGAAATCAGGCTGAAAAAAGAGATTATTGGACTCGAATCAACCTGTTTCTGGCCTAAAAACAATCAAGAACTCTTGCAGCTTTCTGATATGTGTTAATGTAGCGATGCACGTGGTTAAATTAACACACTTCTACTGAGATCCTGCCTCATTTGCATAATTAAACATAACAAATGTAATGTAAGAAACTGGTGAAGTTTCATGGTTGGTGAAACAGGCTTATTTCTAAGAACTTTAAAACTTTAAATGGGAACGAGAGCAGATCCAGCAGCTCTTCTCTCCTGATTTTTTGATGACAATTCTTCGAGGTAATCAGGCTGGAAAGCCGCAATCAGGCTGAAGGAGCCGAGAGAGAGACGGACTTCTAATTCTGTCCGGTCCGAGTGTTCGGAGAGAGAGTCAGGAAGCTCAGAGTGCAGATTATCACCACAGTGTTTACCTGTTTACAGACACCTGTGACGGCCGGATTCATAGAGAATAAAGAGTTTTCTCTCACCTCTGACTGAATTATTGATGCTGTTTCTGCATCCTGCTTCCTTCTGCTGTGATGGTGCTCAGCAGCTGGTCCTCATCACACAACAGTGTGTGTGTCTGTGTGTGTGTGTGTGTGAGAGGCTGTATGTTAGTTAAGATAAGATAAGATACGACTTTATTTATCCAGCAATTGGGGAAATTAAGTTTGTCACAGCAGCTCAAGATACAGACATATAGATATAAAAACAGACTAGAATTAATGTTTTTTCGTTTGCTTGTTGGTTTTTCTGAGAGAACTTTACATTTTCCAGATATTGCACATGGGAGAAAAAATATATGAGCATGTTAAATAGGTTGTCGCCTGTCGTGGTATGATGAAAATGAATAAATATAGTTAAATATATTGCAGAGACATGCACAGAATAGTGTAAGTGGTAAATGTAAATATTGTCTCTGCAGTCAGACGTTCCAGGTGAGGATCATCGACGATGAGGAGTACGAGAAACATGAGAACTTCTACATCGTGCTGGAGGAGCCGCGCTGGCTGAAGAGAGGAATCTCAGGTGTGTTGGGAAACACAGTTTCTGTTGTGTTTGTTGTGTTTTTTAGCTGCTTCAGTGACCCACTTCATCCACACAGATCAATACAGCTCACACACACACACACACACATCCATTCATCCATTAGCACAGCGAGGGCCGAGCCGCCTCCTTCTTTCTCTAAACACAGAAAAGAGAGACGAGAGGCGGCGGTGTGTTATTAACTGAGAGCTTTTACAGCAGCAGCAGCTGTCAGATACCCAGGAACACTTTCTAAATAGTTCCTGTGAGTTTTCACTGTGATGTGAACATGTGAAGTCTGATGTATTATTAGATGTTACTGACGGTTTCCTCTGTTCTCCCCACAGCTCTGCTGCTCAGCCAAGGTAAGAACAGCCCATTATTTCATCTGTCAGGAAATGATCAGATTAGATGATTAGAATAAACACATAATGCTTTCAGTCCATCCATACATACAACACTCATACACGTATGTAAATGCATCTGTGAACTATTTAGTTTAAATGATTTGATTAAGTTCATACTGTCTTTATCTCTGAATACTTCTCGTAAGTTCTTTTATCTCAGACAGTGATTTAAGGTTGTAATGTCAGGTCAATTACAACCTTAAATCACCGTCTGAGATCAAAGAATTTACAGGAACTATTTAGTTTAAAGTTCCTCTCTTTTAAAATGTGTATTTTCTTTGGCTGGACTGTGAAAACGAGATGTTTTTCTGCTCAGCTGAGACTTTTCGAGCGCTGGGTGTTTGTTTGTTTACTGCTGGACAAAGTGAAACAGTTTGGAAATAAATCCACACTTGTGTTTATGCAGATAGATATCAGGCTATACTTTAATATGATGTTGCTTCTTATTATGGGAGACAAAGCCGACCTGATTGATCTGTTTATATGGAAATGTTCTTGGATTTAATATGAGCGAGCAGGAGAGAGAATGAAGTAAACTCTGACTTTATTGGTTTTTGAATCTAAATGCAGGAGAAGAGCTCCTCCTCCTGCAAACACGCTGATTTAAGCTGAGATGAGTTTTGAGCATAAACTCCTCCGAGCTGCTCGCCACAAATTGAAACACTCAAAACGAAAAAAGCACAATTTTCTGCAGACAGCAGCAGCTGAATCCAAAGTAACCAGATTTGCCAATAACAAGCCGAACCTGCTGCCAGAGAGCTTTTTTACTGCCCAGAAAGGAAAAAGGATTTTTTTATTTATTTCCCCCAACATGCACAAGTCACTGACAGCGTGTTGTTTGTCTGATGAAGATAAATTCTGTGTTTTTCAACTTGGACTCTGTTTTCACATGTTTTTCTGTCCAAGTGACGAATGGGAACAACAAGCAAAAGCTGCTTTATCGTCTATTTTACTCTGATTGAGACGATAATTTACAAAAGGAACATCATGCTGTTTGAAGGAGACATGGAACGAACATTTGGGACTTTAAAGTCATTATGAGAATGTTTACGAAGGAAATAAATCAAGTAAGAAGTAGTAGGAGTCGCCCCCTGCTGGCCGTTAGAAAGAATGCAGGTTTAAGGCTTCACAGCTCAGTGCTGCAGCTCGCTTTAACCTTTAAACGTCTTTAAACGTCTGACAAAAGCTGCAGCCGAAGCTGAACTCAGAGTCTGAGGGATTAGTGAAGCGTGCTGAGGAGGCGGGAGGACCTGCAGCATCTCCGTCCTGCAGGGGAGACGATCTCTGCAGACGGCGTCTCCTGAAGCCATGTTTGAGCATTTACACCACGCCAAAATTCAAAATACCAAAGAAACAAAGCAGCTTTCAAGGGAAAATACTGTATTTGTCAGCTTGGACTCTATTTTCCCATGTTTTTCTGTCCAAGTGACAAATAGGAACAACAATTCTTCACATCAAAACCTGCTTTATCGTCTATTTTACTTGAAATGAGACCAGAATTTACTAAATGCTGCACTGAAGAACACCTGAAATGAACATTTGAGACCATGAACTCATTATGAGAAAGTTTACGAAGGAAATAAATCAGGTGAGAAGTAGTCTCATGTTTCTTTGGATGGAGTCGCCCCCTGCTGGCCTGCAGGCGTCCCTGCTCAGCTGCAGCTCGCTTTAACCTTTAAACGTCTGACAAAAGCTGCAGCCGAAGCTGAACTCAGAGTCTGAAGGATTAGTGAAACGTGCTGAGGAGGCGGGAGGACCTGCAGCATCGCCGTCCTGCAGGAGGTTTCTCACAGCAGGAGACGACAGCTTGAAATAGTGTCGATGAAAGCTGCAGGGACGGCCGCCGCATGCTGCTTTACTCCTTTTCATAATTAGACAGAGAAGAGCGAGGGGAGGGCTGTAATCTCTCCTCATCGCTCTGTTTCCACTCTCTCACTCCGGAGCAGAAGGATGATGAAGAAAAGTCTTTGTGAAGCTCTTTGTGGAGCAGCAGACTGTAACAACCTCTTTGGCACAGAGAAAAGACTTCTGAGTCCTGGATCGCTTCACTTTCTCTCAGTGGATCAATGGCACAAACTGTGCAGCATTTTCACTTCTAATTCCATGTTGTTTCTCTCTCAAACACTGAATGAACGCCCAGGAAGAAAGACTGAAACAGTGGCAGGAGGTTAAACTTTGTGTGGAGTGATAGTAGCTTCAACTGTTTATATCAGTCAAACCAGATGAAGACGCATCATTTCTTGCAACAGGTTTGTTTTCTGCAAAGAGTAGAAGAAACCAGACCAAAAATGCAACTACGAGTAAGAATCTGATTATTTTGAGGCAAGCCTCAACAGGTAAAAACATAATTTTTCATGCTTTTGTACATTTTGGGGTTATTTAACATGTTTTCTTTTAGAATAGTGGAAAAGTGTATATTTTACTATATTTTGTAGATTTCTCCTAAATTCACGAAAAGTTAGTCTAAATCTCATCATTTTACAATCATTCATTTATACATTTTGTTCCTAAAAACATGACAAAAATAGATTTTTGACAGTATTTTCTGATTTATGAAATGATCAAATGAGAAATCACAATTTCCTTCTGGAAAAAAAACTTAATATATCAACAAAATAAAATAATAACTTTGACATTTTCTTCATCCAATGCTCTGATATAAATCTGAGTCCTGGAAAAATAAGCAAATTATCGCATATTTAATGAGTTCATGTCTCATATGCATAACTAATCAAAACATCTCAGAAAACTTGTGATGCAAAAACAATTGTGTTGATTTGAATAAGAAACTGAGGAAGTTTTAAGGATTCTTCTCCTGTCAGTAGCAAGAAAGATTATTTACATGGTGTTAATGTGCTGCAGCATTTATCTGCACAAACTGAAAGCTGCATTTTAATCCAATAGAAACTTCTCCACCTGTCTGCTCTGAGCACTTTGAGTCATTTAATATTGAGTCTCTGTCTCTGTCGAATCCCAGTCCAATAACTCTCTCTCCTCTGTGATTCACTACGTAACCGCTGGTAAAGTCAATGCGGTGGATTATACTTCACATCTGAATAGCTCTGCTTTGCATTCAGAAGAAACACCTGATCCAAGCTGTTTTATACTGCAAACAGTCTGTAAGCTTGTTGTCTGGAGGGAGTTTCTCTCTTCTTTCTAAAGTGTCCTCCTGTGCTTTTTCTGCTCCACTGCAATGACCTTCAGTCCATTGATTGTTTTATTTTCTTTGCATCTTTTTGCACAGATTGCACAAATAAATGGCTTCAATTAGCTTGCACTTAAATCTGCCCTTGGCTTTGGCCATTTTCACACAAATACTGCAAGCAGCAAAAGCTTGCACAAGCATTTTGCAAACGATTTCTTCATCTCCTCTCGTTTGCATCAAGAACTTTCTCTGCGTTTTGAATAATTGCATGTGGAAAGCTTGATGGAAACACCAAAGTTTGATAAAACTTTAGAAAATGTGCATAAAGTTTTTCCACTCATTGAGGTGGTTTTTGTTTTTTTTTTAAAAGTAACTTTGTAACCTTGTTGTCTGGAGGGAGTTTCTCTCTTCTTTCTAAAGTGTCCTCTGGTGCTTTTAGCTTCACTGCAGCCGCAGTTTCCTAAATGTCCTTCATTCCATTGATTGTTTTATTTTCTTTGCATCTTTTGCACAGATTGCATCATAAAAACAGCTTTTTGCTTGCACTTAAATCTGTCCTTGGCCATTTTCACAATAATACTACCAGCATCAAAGCTTGCAGGATGGTATTTTACAGGCTGTTTTCTTCATCTACTCTCGTTTGCATACACTACTCGTCTTTCCATCAATTAACTTCTCTATTTGCATGAGAAAAGCTTGACAGAAACACCAAAATTTGATAAAACGTTCCAAAGAATGAACATAAATGTTTTGTACACTCGCTGGTTTTTGTGTTTTTCGATGGAAACACTTTTTCCAAATAAGTTCTGACGTAGCAAACTTTTAACTCAAATAGCTGCATCCAGTTAAATCCAATTCCTGAAGACTTCTCGACATTTTCTCTCGATTATCAACCTTTTTTTGTTGTTGTTTTCTCTTCTTCTTCTCCTGTTTACTGACTGATTATCCTACAGCAACACATCACACTGCCACCTGCTGACCAAAGGACGTTACTGCAGCTTTGTTTATTGATGGAAACTCACTGATTCACATTTTCTTTCATGAAACATTTCAAAATATTGCTCCAAAATTAGTTTGGACTTTAATGGAAACAAAGCCGGCCTGTGCTGAGGAGCGAGGGGCAGCATGTGAAGGTTCGATATGTTCTAAGTCTAAATCTGTAAAAGACTTTTTTCTGTTGAATTCTGCCAAGAATCCAAACGTGTTTACATACCTGCTTTCTGCAGATCCTCCTGTCTGATCTCTGTGTTACACACACACACACACACACACACTCCCAGCTCTCACCCATCTGTCATCCTCTCCCATGCTGCGTGAGATACATATTTCAGCCTCGTGCGTTGATGCAGCGCTCCATGAAACGCTGACTCACAATCTATTATTGATGGCGTCAGATCTGCGACGTGCTTTCAGTCGCCGCTCACTGCTGCTGTCCTGCGTGTTTGTGCTCCCACAGAGGGGGCGGAGGGGCAGATGAGTGCCGAGGAGGAGGAGGCCCGGAGGATAGCTGAGATGGGGAAGCCCATCCTGGGAGAGCACAGCCGGCTGGAGGTCGTCATCGAGGAGTCGTACGAGTTCAAGGTGCATTTTTATTACCTTCTTCTCTCTGTTGGGAACTATTTCAGCTGGTGCAACCCTTAAAATCTGCAGAGCAGGAATGTCTGACTGAACTGCCTCCTTCTGCACATGTTGTGCTTCCCACCTTCACTATCCGTTCATGATCCTTGCAGCTCTAACACGGCTCTGAATTATTGAAAATGCACGATGCAGCAGATAGCTGGAGGCGTGCAGCTCGCCGCGCTCCCTCGTGCACCGAGAGGAAGTGGACCGCGAGCAAAGCCAATATTTGAAATGTGCATTGGGCTCGACTGTATTTAAGTAAATAAAAGCAGCGACCGCCTGCCACTCAGAGCAATAAAATCACTTTAGTTTAGGCAGCAATAAGACTCAATCCACAGATGGATGCTATGTTGCTAATCCATCTGCTTTAGTTGCTCTTAAGAAAATTAAAAGTATGGATTTTTAATTAAGGAAAGTTCCCTCGTGTGGTTTAATATCTTTGATAGTAAACAGCTTTACTAAAGCACGGAGGGACATCTGAGCCTGTTAAATGCACAGAAAAATACTATAAAATACTATAAAGAGCTCCTTTTCTGTGTTTTATTGATGAAGGTAAAGCCCCAAATAATATTAAAAAATAATGAAGCAGAAGAATCAAACGCCGGCTTCTCTTTGAGCCGGTTTAAACCAACAGAAACAGAAACTGTTTGAGGATTAATTACAGGAGCGGAAAGAGAATAAAATGGATAAACGAGAGCCGGCGGTTCTGTCTTCAAACCAAACACAGTCCAGCAGAATTCAATATTCTCCTCCTCTATTAAATTACAAAGTCAATTGACCCCTTGTGGACATGATATATATTTGGTCCTGTCTCCTGTGATTTGCAGGTGGTGTGTAAAGGGAAGAATGTAATTCTGTATGATTGGCTTTTTGTTTAATACTCTGGAGATCAATGAGAGCGACTGAGGGAGGCAGCAGTTTGTAAATACAGTTTTTAAATCGTTAAAGTTGAAGAAAAGTGAGTTATTCTGATCATATTTCTAGTTTTCGGCCCCTTTCTTGAAGTCCATGTGCACAAAGACTAAATATAGTCTGAGAAGAAAATATCTGCAGCTCAGAAACTACAAGAAGCAGAATTAAATGTTCAATCTATCATTTTATAACCTTTACTTCCAGCCTCTCTTGTCCTCTCCTCTCAGCTCTGTGTAAACAGCCGAGCCAACTTTCCCTGAATTATCGTCACGTGACTGTTTGTCCCAGCTGAGTCACTCATGGCTTTTTATTTGCACCAAGAAATGCAAAATACAGATGCTGCTAACGAGCTCAGCCTCACCTGCCCGCCCGTCACCTGTGCTGCGCTCTGATTGGCTGCTGACAAGCTGTGTGTTGTGTTGTGATTGGCAGAGCACCGTCGACAAGCTCATCAAGAAGACCAACCTGGCTCTGGTGATCGGGACGCACTCCTGGAGGGAGCAGTTTGTGGAGGCCGTCACCGTCAGCGCAGGTGAGTGTGTGTGTGTGTGTGTGTGACATATTACAGCTGTCACACTACTAAACTCTGCACCCACTGCTGTAGGTGTGAATCACCATTTACTGACTTGTACAGACAGAAAGTTTTATTTTTTTTTAAATTATTATTCTATCATTATTTAATATGTATTTATTATTTATCTATGCTATTATTCTATTATTATGTATTATTGTCTATTTTTATGT
>CAFUXE010001844.1:10851-21785 GCA_903364295.1 Serranus cabrilla | reverse complement strand
GGGGCGTAACCGTTGGGTGGACTCTATGCAACAGCTTCCACCCACAGCTTCAGGAGTGACGTCACTCGTTTCGCTTTTCTGAAACGGCATGTTTGAGGAGGAAAAAGAGAAGATGCTGACAAAGCTAAAGAATGCAAAGATTTCAATTTTTTTGTCCTCCCAGCCTCGGTTGGCTGAGGGATGACTAAAGTATACATGTAAAGGCCAGGAAAAACACGTTTTTCATAATATGGGACCTTTAAAGTATAATGTTTATTTATTGGTTGACTGCAGCCGAAGTGTGCAGAAAGAAAAAAAAAAGATTATTTTATAAATAAATCGATGAAGAATCAGAAGCAACAAAAACAATTAACAGGACATCCGACTTTTTTTTAAACTTCTTTTTATTGGGGCTTTTTTTTTCTCCAAATACATCAGAACAACACAAAATACTAAATGATAATAAATAAATAAAAAGACAAAACATAAGAAACAAGTTCAAACAGATACATACAATACAATAAAAATAAAGACAATAAAAAACTTTTAAAATAATAATAATACCACTTGGAGGATGTCAACAGCTCTTGGTTTTACCAAATGATTATCTTATCTTTTCTAACACTAAATGCTTCATTAAAGCTCGATAAACTGGAGGAATTTTTTGTTTCCAGTTTAACAAAATCCGTCTTCTTGCTCACAGCGTCACAAACATCACACATTCCTCTGTTGTTTGATAAAATGAGCTCCACAGATCATCCAACGTTTGAACGGGCTCCTCGATTTTCAATGCAGAAACTTAAAAACAATCATAAAAGTGAGTCAGAAGTTCAAGGAGAGAATTTTTCAAGTCTGTGTATGTGTGAAGCTGCTGGAGAGAAGGAGTAATAATAAATGATCCTAATATAACTATTTTAATTCTTATTCTGCGATGGTTCTTAGAGCTGAATCTGTTTGTTGAAATACAATAAATTAAAAGCAGTTTTAATAGATATTCTCTGGTTTTCTCCAGCTTTTTAATGCATAAAAATGTCAGGTAGATGCTAATTAAATTGCCATATTCAGGGATAATCAACTCTCCTTCAGATGGATTAGAAGCCTGTACATATAAAGATAAATATACATACATGTATAAATGATTGTATAAAACTTTAATCTCTAATAATTATAACATAATACGATTACTAGAATATTTTATTTGCTTATACTTTTTTGAATACAGGACCTTTGCTTGGAGCAGAGAATTTGTAATCAGTTGTGTTGCTACTTTTAATTTCAATAAAATATCTGTTTACTATTTCCACCACTGATTAATATAAAGGTGAGATTTCATATATACACCATGCAGAACAGTACACAGAGGAAAGCAAGAACATAAAGTGCAACAAGATATAAAACAAAGGTGTGATAACAATCATGTATATAATATAATAACAGAAAATATTGAGAGCCTATAGGTAGTTACCTCCGCTAAAATGTCTGTTGTACTGATTAAAAATGTATTTAAATATCACAGAAAACGTAAAACAAAATTATTGAAAATGACAAAAACATTAAGATAATTAAGACTTTAAATTTCTCTATCAAAATAAGTGGTATTAATACATGTAAACTATAAAGTGAGTATATCTTCTTCTTCTTGTTCTTGTTCTTCTTCTTCTTGTTCTTCTTGTTCTTCTTGTTCTTGTTCTTCTTCTTGTTCTTGTTCTTCTTCTTGTTCTTCTTCTTGTTCTTCTTCTTCTTCTTCTTCTTCTTCTTCTTCTTCTTCTTGAGTTCACAAAAAAAAAATCTCAGGAAAACAAAACAAAAACAACAAAAAAAACATGGCCGCTTAGGGCTTCCGTAATTTCTTACTGTGGCCTGTAGAAAACATTCAACATTAGTTCGTATTCAATTAACTGTATTTTAAAACATTTGCCGGAAGTGCGCAGATGCGGATGTGACGTAGTTTGTCGCTTCCAGCCCGTCGTTTCTGGAAGTTAATGACCTGTGTGCGACAGACATGTGGAGGACTCGTTAATGTCCGTCACAGTGGCGCTTTAGCTCACTTATTCTGCAACAAAAACAGGCGTTAATATTTTAAACACCACTCGGGCTTCTGTTCGAGGCGGGAGGATTTCTTCTTCTGCGGTGATCTGAGTCAGAAAGCGGCGGAGCAGCGGGAGAAGGTAACGTTAGCTTACTCCACGGCAACCGCCATTGTTTATGAGCAGGCTGAGAACGGGGCCTTCGGCTAAACCCCGAGTTTAACCACTTTAATACACAAACAGATCATATTTGTGTATTCATTTTGAATAGTCATGTATGGAAGAGTGTGTATTTATGTTAAATATTTATTTAATGAAGGGCTAGTGAGCTAGGAATGGCTCCGTGACCCTTTTGAATGAAGCTAACGTTTAGCTAACGGCTAACGTTAGCTACATATTCAGTATATTTATACTGTATATTTACTAATAAAGTCTATGAGTTGGATGAATTCACGCACATGATTTAATTCACGCAACAACAATTCGTCTATCGGATACGGTAAATAATGCATTCAACGTGCTTCTGAGTGGTTTCGGTGAAACGTGCCCTGTTAACAGATAACCTATCAGTTGATGGTTGCGGTTATTCAGATAATTTCATTAACTCGTGTCTGTGAATGTAAAGTTAAAACGGCTGATTTGTACTTTGAACGAACAGCCAGGACGTGACCGATCTTGGTATAAAGAGATGTATGTAATGAGAGCGTGTTTGGCGCGCTAACAGGCAGCAGTATGGCGCTGTTACACCTGCTGAGCTGCGGGATATTTCCTCGCTCTCCCTCTGCAGGTGCATTGAAATCCTTTATTGTTAAAATAAATAATGCCATACTGTGTATATACTCCACTAAACGCACATTTTCCCACATTCCCATTGAACATAAAGTCTAAAATTGTATAAAATAGTAAAATAAAAACTTTATTCTATTACCAGAGATTACATTTTTTTGAGGTAGTGATTTTCTTCATAATCTAATTGATTAAAACACTGCTTCAGCTGCACATTTTCCCCTTTTCCCAACAGGCAAGAAGACATGACTTACTATTCGTCGTCGTCGTCCCGTAGTTCGTCTCGGGCCACCGACTGCAAAGTGTATGTGGGTGACTTGGGTAATGGTGCTGCCAAGGGCGAGCTGGAGCGAGCATTCAGTTATTATGGCCCACTGAGAACAGTGTGGGTGGCCAGGAACCCGCCTGGGTTTGCCTTTGTGGAGTTTGAGGATCCCAGAGATGCAGAAGATGCTGTTAAAGGCATGGATGGAAAGTAAGTAGTCTTTTTGTCTTTGCACCGGGCATGACGAGCATTATAGTCTTTTGCCTCTCTAACTGATGTCTCTTCTCTTCAGGCTCCTTTGTGGGTCCCGTGTTCGTGTTGAAATGTCAACAGGTCTCTCCAGGAAAGGCCGCGGGCGCCCCAGCCGGCGCCAGTTCGACCCTAACGATCGGTGTTACCAGTGTGGGGACCGGGGACACTATGCTTATGACTGCTACCGCTTCAGCAAGAGAGGAGGAGGTCGTCGCGGCAGCAGGTGAAAAGAACAGATAGTTTGTTTGCATGTAGAGATGTCTCTTTTCATTGACACTGGAGCACCAGGTTTATTTAATATTTATTGCTCTGAAACGTGTCATTTTTTTGCCATCTTCTATCATATAAGACCGAGGTTTATAAACCTGTTTTTGTTTCCTTCCAGATCTCGCTCTCGTTCCAGATCTCGATCCAGGTCCAGGTCCCGTGGGCGCCGTTATAGATCTCGCTCCCGCAGCCGTAGCCACAGCCGGTACGTCTGCACCAATGCATGCACACATACACACACACACACACACACTGTGTCCAATGCTTCTAAATTTTGGTGCTTTTTGATTCCAACCATATACATTTGGTGTCTCATGTGAGAGTAGCTAAGAAAGCTGATAGCTAGATGAAACCTAGATATCTAATAATAATTATAACGCATTTTTAAATGAATTCTGCTGCAAACTCCTGGTCTGATATTCCTGCTGCTGTTATTCGTCTCGTGTCAGGAAAGGTGTGGTTCAGCAGGTTGTGTTTAGCTGCTCTCAGACCTGCTTCCTCTCGCACCTCTGCCCGGGACACCTTTCTGCTTGGCTTTTGTTTTCTGTGTGCTCAGTGGAGCGAGTAATCTCCACCGGGAAGAAGCTAAACACCCTGGGGACTTAATTACTGAGCCCATCCCTTTATTACAGAGTCTAATTTTACTTTTAAAACAGCTGCACAACCTTTCCAAATGGATAATTTACTTTGCAAATTAGAACTGTCTTGTTCCAGGTTAGAAACTGAAATTGTGACTGCTTTCATCACAAGATGTTATGAACATTTGTTTAGATCTTACTTCTACATACTAATTGTAAACACTCATGCTGTGTCTAGTTATTTTACCAGTCATGCGATCCGATGAGCCTTTTGTTTATGTTTTTTGTTCCTCTTGTTTTTCTCAGGAGCCGTCGCCGATCTCCATCCTACTCCAGGCGCAGAAGCAGGTAAGAAGTACATTTATTTTTGATCCAGTTCAGCAGCAGTGTCTGGCTGAAGGCGTGGCATATAGGCAGTATATCCCTCAGGGCTCTATTAAATTTATGTGCAGCGTGTGTTTGTCGTTTTTTAAGTCTCACTCTGGTCGTTAACACCACGCGTGTTATCTTTAACGCCAAAGCTGTAATTATTTCCTCTCTCCTTCCTGTGACATCAGGTCTGGCTCCCAGGCCCGCTCCAAGTCCAGGACTCCAGTAAGAAGGTAGGCTGTCTCGATAATTATCTGAAACACGCTGCCATCGTAAACCTTCCTTCCTGGTGACAGGATTGTAGTCAGACATACGCAGTAAAGTTGTTTTTCTTTGTCTTGTTGACACACACAGTGACTATCAGGGTTAAATTGTTATTTATTACCATCTATCTCTATACATTTTAATTTGGGACTAATTGTAGCCCTATAATTATGATTCTCTGGACATGTTCTGTTCTGACCACGAGGAAGAAATCAGCTTCACCAAGTTAGAAAATAAGAAACAATACATTGACAAATGACAGAATTTGGATTCATCAGTGACAAGAAGGGCGACTGTGTTAAAGAGAAGGATTTAGTTTCCAATGTTTCGACTAGAAGACTTTTTGTGCCAAAACAAACCTTCCTCACACAATGTTGGATCAACCAGTCAGCATGCTTGACGGGCAGGTCAGCACTACACTTTGAGATTTGGGAGTTGTGCACGTCTGCAAGCCTCTGCAGCGTTTCCATGACACCCTGCTCTGCTTAGGTTTGCACAACTGTTCGTATGCAGCAACATAATTCCAGCTTCATGGTCCAACAGCAGAGCATGTGAATGTTTTTTTCCTCTCTTTCCTCCAGTCGTTCCAGATCTCGGTCTCGGTCCGGCTCTGCACCCAGAGGGCGCTCCGTCTCCAGGTCCCGCTCACGAACTCCGTCAGCCAATCACAAGAGGAACAGGTAAACCCTCAGTCCAGATGTCTGTCATTCACTGAAACAGGCTGTAGGCTGTTTATTCAGTTTGTAGTGCTTAGTCCTGCCAGGCGTCAGTTTTACCAAGACATTTAGACGCGTGTAAAGAAGCTCTAGGAAGATCTAGATAAACCATTTTAGATTTTATACATCAGGTCAGACCACAACTATCTTTCATTCTAAGCGAGGGTCAGTTATGTTCTTCACTTTAGCCAGAACTAGTAGCTCCATCTTAGGCAGGGAGTGACTGTAATAGACCCTCCTTCCACCCGGGAGCGCCATGCTGCCACAACACAGACGCCTCTTGGCAGTGAGACGGACGACCACCCAGACCTCTTCACCTCCTCAGCACGGAGAGATCTGCATCTTCTGCCATGTCTTCTGCCCCTGCTGCTGGCCAGCAGAGGAGTGGGGGAGGGTAGAGGACCGTGACCTGGGCCCTCTGTCTGGTGTAGGGAAGTATAAGTAGAAGAAAGATTAGACTTCTCTCTCCTGTGCTCTCTTTTCTAACTCTTGACGGCTCTGCACGGTGAAACCTCAGTGCAGCTCTTCATCAGTCTCACCTGTTCCTGAAAAGAGAGCACAGGAAAGACCGTCTCCACTCAGACTGTAAACTGTTAGCAGCTAAATCCAGTGAGATGCACCCATATCCTCTGTACTCTTGCTTTTAAAAATCTCACCCACCCTAGCTGTAGCTCGATTCCACAGAAATTAACTTAGGCTGACAGAGCAAGAGAGAAATTTGTATTTATTGGATTGAGTGTTAAGTAAAGATGGTCAGGGGTAGCAATGTAAATGTTTAATTTTTCTTAAGTTTAAATTCCCTATTCTGAATTTGGCTAGATCAAGAGAACTCTCCAGAAAAATATGAGCTGATATGAGACAAAACGACACCTTTGGTGTAACTTAAGTTAAGCATCTTTGCAGCACAGTTTTGTTTATTTTTCATATTTTCTTTAAAGCGTGTGGTGGGAGCTGAGCACTGCACTGACACCGCAGCTGATCCCAGGCCCAGGGTCTGCCAGCTGGCGGTGTGTACGTCCTGCGGGAGGGTGACTAAGCGCTGACCTGAGATCAGCCTTCGCCTGCATCTGGTCTTAGACAGCGAGAAAGAGGTCGACCTACCGACCGAACCCTCCCCACAGTGACCGTCTGTTCAACCGACGCACGCGCTCAGACGAGATCAGCCCGTGCACACATAGAGTTGTTCTACTAGAGTCACCCAGCCAGCCAGCCAGCCTTCAGACGTACCAGAGGGCTGACCCACACAGATCAGAGTTCGACCACTACCTTTTTTAATCCATTACCTACCTACCTACGTACCAGACCCCCCTACCTACCAGAGTTCTTCGGCCTCTGTCTTAGCTTCTGAAAGTGAGAGAAAGAGCTGACGAGAGATCAGTCTTCAAGAGCCGCCCTGCGCAGTGTCTCTCCAAGTTGTAGTCATCCGTCCTTCAGTCCTTTCATCCTTCGCTTCTCTGTACTTGTTGTTTCTGCCACTGTCTCCAAAGGTAACCAAAAATCAACCCCCCTGACAAGCTCATGTTCATGGTGAAACAAAATGCACAGGTCTGATGTAGTCTGGAAAAGTGGGGATGACACAGCTAAAGTTGAGGCTTTTAACCAGCATGCTCAGAGTACAAATGTGTGTCTGCATGTGAGTGTTTGGATGTGGAGTGCAAGAGGGGGAGGCAAGATGAATTATAATGTGCTGAGATCTCTAAAGGAGGCTTTTTCAGATATGTTTCTCTTTCTGTGCCATACATGTTGCAGCGTCATTTGGGGCCCTGATCAGACGGAGCTTTTTTTGCAGCTATTTGTAATCGTTTCAAATTAGAATCAAGCTTTTAGTCTCAAGTTAACAACATAATTTGCATTTTTTCCTCATTGTCCCATCAGATAAATTGAAGTACAAGTTATTCGGTGGTTGCCTAATAATTTGTTTAAAAGATGCAGCAAACAAAAGTTGTTGTTTTTCCAATTAGAGACATGAATAATAATTGTCACCTTGTTTGTAACCTGCCAAACGTGCTCTGTCTGATCAGGGCCTTAGGGTTCTTCTTCTTGTACGATAATGATGGTGGCTTTCAAATATGTAGTTCTCTCTCTGGTATAGATCAGCATTCCTCCTCACCCCCACTCTGTGTTTGTACACATTGAAGTATTAAGTCCTAAATTTCTCCTCAAAAACTAACAATCTATTATAGTCACAGGTGAGGAGATTATTTCAAGAACCTGTCTTAAGTTTATTTTTCGCCTTTGGGGGTTATATAATTATGTATATTTACCTTTTTCTTAAAGGTGTACAGTGTTGAGATGCTAGGTACTGTGTGATCTTTGTTCCATCCTCCCCTGTGGCGAGCTAACTCCTCTCCCTTTCTGTTTCAGTCGTTCCCGTTCAGCCAGTCCACACCGAAGCCCGACACCAGTGCGAGTGAAGATTGAAGAAGACTAATTAGTTCGTTAACCCTCAACCCCTGCACCCTGCTTGCTTTTACAGCCCTGCAGCTGCTGTTTTTTTGTACCTGTCTGTCTAGTTCCAGTCATTTTTTTAAGTTTAATTTTCTCCCCAGGACTGTAGTCTTCACGCAGCCTCAGATTGTTGACGATTTAGTCAGACTAGCAAAAAAAACAATCAGTTTCATTTGATAGTGTTTTTAAGTGTTGCGGCTGCTGCGTAGATCATCTTTCTCCTCTGAAGTCCCGTAGCACGTACGAAGCAGCACCAGTGTGACGGTGATGCTGAATGTTGCTGTTGACTTTTAGCCGTGATTTGAGCAGCTCCTACAGTAAGTAAACACTTCGTGGAAGATGATGCAACTCTCGAGGGTGAAGACGTTGCATTGGAAAAACTGCTTTTATTACATAAAATTTCTAAACCTCAATATTTTTCCCCGTTGAGAATCTGCAAACATTTTTTTTTTGTTTTGCTCTCAGTTTCAAATTTTTGAGTTAAAATGCTCGTTTGGCGTTTCCACTCATGATGGCATAAGGAGGTCGTTGCTGGTCTGCATGCCTTAGACTATGACATCACATTCCTACTGTTTGATGTGTCTGTGCTGCACTGTCCCGATATGAACCTAATCAGCTTCACTGTGTGCTGAATAGATTTTCCCCATGTATTGATCTCTGATTTGTTTCAGTGACTTAATTTTAAAATATATACAGTGCTGAAGTTTGATTTCTGTAAGGGCTGCTTTAACAGTTTTGTTCTGTTCCTGGCTTCTATGGTAAGACAGTGGCAGTTTTATTTTTGAATAAACCTCTTCAACATACCTCAGTGGCTTTTAATTTATTTCACCCGACAAAGGTAACTACTGAATAATGTGTGTTAAGTAAAATGACAGAAATTAGCTCATATAGAATAGGTGAAATTTAATGGTAAAATATAAATTTAATTAATTTGAAGATCTCATTTAGTGGCTGGGATGCCAATAATGGAATTCAAATCTTACAACATATTGTCATATTTATCACTTTTTAATGTAAATTAAATACTAATTATACAAATAGCACAATAAAAATGTTAAACATATATATATATATAAACGTACATTTTGGTCCATAATAAAACTTGCAATTTTTAATGTGTTAACAAAATGCTAAAATTATACAAAAAGTAGCACAATTCAAGTATGTAATATATTTAATTAAAAATAAAAATATAAAGAAGAAACAATATATATCGTGGCTGATATGCCAATAAAAACTAATATGAAACTTTGTAGCCTACTTATTTTTTTGTCCAAACTTTTACAGTTAAATAAACATTAAAATTATACAAAAACTACCACAGTTTAAATACTTCATACATATAAAATAATACTACATACACTCAATGTGAAAAGCCAACATGAAGTGATGCGATAACTCAACGTTACCGTGTTTTCTTATCGGTAGAAAACCTGTTGAGGCTTCCTGCTTCCCTATTGGCTGCTACTCAAGTCACAGATAGATTGACATCTGCTTGAGCCAATCACAGCCCGCGGTGCCGCTCTACTGGGCGTTGATACACGAGCTTCGTTTTTCTTGACTTTTCCGTCCATTTCAGTTCATCGTCACTACCACCATCCTTTTTAACCGGGACAACATGGCTACTCCAACGAACCGTTACTACGGCGAAGACGGCAGAGCAACGAAACGACAGAAAACCGACGGAATGGCCACGGTGAGTTTTTTTTTATGTGCAAGCTGCAGTGCAAGATTAGTTCAGCTTATATAACGAACAGTCACGCCTTGGCTGCCGTGTTCGTGGTTGAATTTGATTCATTCAGATGCGCCGTTGGGAAAAAAAATGTCACGACGCGTCACGGGTCAATTAATCTACGTTTATGTGGATGGTTGTCGGGCATAGCTCGACTTTTTGTCTGCTTGGTCACGTAAATGATATGTTTGGGTCTTAAAACAACACCTCCAGGAGACAAACCGTACAAATACCTGTGCTGCGCGTGTTGAATGGGATCGTTTGACGGCGGGTTAGCCCGACCGGGCCTCGCCTGAGCTCGGCTTTGTTCTCGTGCCGGTATCGGTTAGCATTGTGCTAGCCGGGAGCTAACGCACTGTAGCCGGGCTGGGGAGCATCAGAGCAGCCGCTAGCTCCTCCGGGGAAACATTTGTAGATAATGCATTTAGTACATGCGAGTTTAGTCAAACCCGTTTTTCTTGAGACTGGGAGAAAGTCTTATTGAAATAGTTAAATGTTAAAACAAATTAATTATCCCTTCCTCCAGCTGCAACCTGAGGTTAATTATGATGATTTCAGGCAAATAAAGGACGGTGATCTATAGTCTGTTGCATAAATATGTTTGTTTGTGCATAGGATGTGTGATATGTACCCATTCAAAGATCGATAAAATATCCAGCTCGTTTACTCAAGTAAAAGTAATACTAATACCAAAATCTATGTTGAGCATCAAACGTAAACTTGTTCATTGTGTCGTGAAACGTTTCCTGTTGGCGTGTTTTATCATATGTGTTGTTTTAAGATCAACATGTCTGCTACCTAAATGTGCATGTTGCATGTAACTACTGTAGTTGTTTTCAATTGTGCTAATTATAAACTTATACTGCTCAGTAAAACACTTCATCCTTTAGCTTCTCCGAAACATTCACATTAAAAATTGTTATCAGACTGAGCTTGGTGATGAGCTGTGTTGGAAGAGGATAGATGCTATAATCTGTTATTTGTTTCTTTAAGCTGTTACTTGCTCAAAGGATGTGTTGCACCTATTTGAAAAAAATCGAAGACATTTTTGGTTCCTTTACTTAAGTAAAACAGTATCCACTACAAGTATATGTTGTGCTTTCCAAACATTACTGTAACATGTCTCATTTTTAACCTGCATGTTTACATTGTGTGAAGCATTGTTGGAGGCAGCCTGAGAGCAGGAATGTCACTGCCAATGACTGCTTCACTGTTATTGTTCATATGACAAAGACTTGAAACCACAAGCAA